>BLKM01000501.1:801945-993335 GCA_013340265.1 Coptotermes formosanus | reverse complement strand
GCCCCCCCCCCCCCCCCCCCCCCCCCGCAGAAATTTATTGTGAAATTGGTAATTTTCTGTTTGTTATGTTGGTTTTCTCTTTCATTAAGTGAGGTCATTGGAAATCCAGTGACATCAGTGAAAAGTGTATTGCAAAGAGGGACCTGGTCTCTTATTCAGAGGGTTCTGTGTTTAATCGAGGGCTGTGGAGTGGGAGTCGGAAAGAATTTTAGGTAGCATCTGAGTCGGAAGGAATTTTTAAGTAGAGTCGGAGTCGGAGATGGAGTCAGGAAAAAATGTACCGACTCCGACTGCAGTCTAAAATCTTAACTAGAGACTCCAACTCCAGAGCCCTGATAGCTCCAGTAAGCCTTAGACTTATACTTAAATATAGGTTATAAGTCAAAAAAGTAGCCTGATATTTCACGTGGTGGCGATGAAACATCTTATAGGTTTACCATTATTAATGCATATTGAGCTTTTATGAAGGAGTCGGAGTGGGAGTCGGACTTTTAAAAATCAAGGAGTCAGAGTCCGAAGTTTTCAAATTGAGGAGTCAGAGCTTTTGTGTGCCGACACCACAGCCTTGGTTTAATTCCTTGTGAAATTTACATGCAGAAGATTTCACTCATAGAATGACACTTTTGCCACAGTCACACCATTGATGCTTTGGGTATATGAAGAATACTAGGCGTTGCCCATAGTTTGGAGCCAGTGTTAAATGGTACATCCACTCTGCCAGCTATCTTTGTCGTGATTACTGTATTGGGGCTTACATTATCTGAGTGTCAGTACAGATATCACTTTTCGGATAGATCAAGATGTCAGCAGTGGGTTTTGAAATAACATTCATTTAAAGAACACAGTCCTGTGGAATGTGATGCAGTTCCTCCAAAACACTGGTAAATTTGTGTTATATAACACTGTATCACATACAAGAAGACAGGCTGATTCGTAGTCATCACTATGAGTACCTTAAATGTGATGGATATTTCCCACTGGAAAGGTGGAGGATATTGAGCAAGTTAGAGCAATCTGTAGCCCCTTGTTTCTTCCATAACTAACTAACTAACTAACTAACTAACTAACTAACTAACTAACTAACTGCATTGAGCAGAGTCCTTCTTGAGAAGCTGGCAAGTCCTCAGCTAGTCAGGAAGTTCCCTGCATTTTATGGAACCCGAAGGTTCTTTACTGCATTTACAAGTGCCCGCCACCTGTTCCTATTCTGAGCCAGCTCAATCCAGTCCTTGCCCCTCCATCCCACTTCCTGAAGATCCATTTTAACATTATCCTCCCATCTATGCCTGGGTCTCCCAATTGATTCCTTCCCTCAGGTCTCCCTATCAAAATCCTGTATGCACCTCTCCTTTCCCAGATGCTTGCAACATGCCTTGCCCATATCATTCTTCTTGATTTGATCATCTGAATAATAGTTGGCAATGAGTAAAGAACATTAAGTTCCTCGTTATGTAGTCTTCTTCACTCCCCTGTCACCTTGTCCCTCTTAGACCCAAATATCCTCCTCAGCACCCTCTTCTCAAACATTCTCAGCCTTTGTTCCTCCCTCAATGTGAGAGACCAAGTTTCACACCCATACAAAACAACAGGCAAAATTATAGTTCTCTACACCCTAATCTTTACATTTTTGGGTAGCAACCTGGAAGACAAAAGATTTTGCACCAAATGATAGCAAGCATTTCCTGACTTGTGTCTGCTCTTAATTTCTTCATGAATGGAATTTCGATTTGTTAGGGTTGTTTCCAAATATTTGAATTTGTCCGCCCTTTCAAAGGATTTATTATCTATCTTTGTGTTGTGGTTTTGTTCTGCATTTTGATCTTGAGACATGACCATGTACCTCATTTTCTCAGCATTTACTTCCAGACCAGTCTCGTTACTAGTGACTACTAAAACTTCTGTGTTTTTCTTTGTAGTATGTATGCTTCCACCAAGTATGTTAACATCATCAGCATAAACGAAAAGCTGATATGTACCATTTAATTTCAAGCCCTCCTGGCTTGTCTGAAACCTCCTAATATTATATTCCAAAGCAAAGTTGAAAAGCAATGGCAACAGAGCATTTCTATGCTTCAAACCATTCTTAATAGGAAGCATGTCAGACAAATGTTTGCCTACCCAGGCTCTGCTATGGGTTTCACTTAGACACATTTTTATAATCTTACTGGTTTCATGGGGATACCAAACTCAATGCGAATATTATACAAGACCTCCCTCCTAGCTGAGTCATAGGCTTTCTTGAAGTCTATAAATGGCTGATGCACAGCCTTATTTTTTTCCAATTTCATCTCAAGTATTTGACAAATGCAGAATATATGATCAGTAGTTGACCTGTTACATCGAAATCCAGACTGATGATCCCCAATAATTTCCTCTGCATATCATGTTAATCTAGACAGAAGAATGTTGGATAGAATTTTGTAGGTAGTTGACAAAAGTGATATGCCTCAGTAATTGCTACGATCTGTTTTATCACCCTTCTTGTAAACTGGTACAATGATTGACCCCTTCCACTGCTCAGGCAATTCCTCCCTATTCCAAATAGAAATAATAAGTTTATGGTTCTCAGACCAAATTATCCTACCCCCTTATTTAATCAGTTATGCTGGAATTTGATCAGTACTTGGTGAGTTGTTCCTTTTCAGCTTTTCAGTAGCCATCTCAACCTCAGAAGCACTGGGCTGAGTCACTATTGGCTCTGCTGTGTGTACTTCAGTCTGCCTAACATCGTTAACCCCATGTACATTCAGTAGCTGAAAGAAATGATTCCTCCACCTAGCCAAAATACTTTGGGAGTCTGCAATCATATCACCTTTCTCATCTGTTACTGCTTTAGTTCTAGGCTGGTAACCCTTCTTAAAGGCCTTGATACTGCAGTACAAGTCTGATATTCTTGTTCTTACTGTTTGTTTCAAGTTCATTAGTTTTAGCTTTCAGATATTCCTTCTTTTTATTTCTGAAATGTCTACTAGCTTCACATCTTATGTTGTTCAGATTATCTCCATTACTTTGGTTTGGATTCTGTAAGCACTGAATTTTGGCCTGCTTGCTTTTACCTAAAAATTGTGAACATTCTTCATCAAACCATGGCTTATGCTGTGTCCATTCATGCAGACCTAGAGTCTCTTTAGCTGAGAGTTTGATATTCTCTTCATTGTTTTCCCAAGCCCCGTTTATGTCCTCGCTAACATTTAAGTCTTCCAAAGCTGCAAATCTGTTTGAGATCGTAAGCTGATACTCTTTCCTAACCTCTAGCTCACTTAGCTTCCCACTGACATAAATGTGGTAGGTGCAGTCATAGTCATATGAAGGTTTCAGGTTTGTGAGGCACTGTGATTTGAGTACAAAAATTGGGGTTTTCACATGCAGTTGATGAATATGTAAGTTTCTTACATGGTTCACTCCGGAAGTTATGGCAGCTATTTTTCTTTGGGCAGCGACAAATGTGTAAACAGAAGAAATGGAGTATGTATATTCAAAAGCATATGACATATACTTGTAAATCTTACCATCAGATGGGGGTATATATACAGGAATGCACATGAAATTGGTGCGCAGACATCATGTTGGCAACCTTGTTCAGAAATGGAAGTCCACAAGTGGGATAGTGTTCGTGTGTCGTAGTAGCAGTTCTTAGCAGAATGTGTGCAATTGCCATGCTAAACTACATGAAGCATTGGGTGTTCATGATCTAGTGGACTGAACAGTTGCAAGTTCAGTACAGGCATTCAGAAGAGGAAGAGTGTCAGATCTGACATGCACTGCAGTGGACGTTGCATGTCCATTCATACAGACATGTCAGTGGGCATAATTGAACAGTGCATGGATGAAGATACCCATTGATCTGTGAAGGAATTAGTCACACATGAGGGATTTCTGGGTGTACTGTGCTCCAAATTTTATGACAGGACTTTAAAAGATGGAAAAGTTGCTGCCACATGGGTGCCACATCATTTAAATGAAGTGCAGCAGTCGACATGTTGTGAGACATGTCATGTCAGAGTTTTGTTGCAAAGTATTAAGTACAGTAAACTCATTTAAGAAGTCCCTGGTTAAGAAAATTTCCCACCTAAGAAGTCAGGATAAAAAGGCACCAGAATTCTCCTATTTGATTAAAATTACATGTTGCCCTTTTAATACATCCCCGCATAAGAAAATTTCCCGCGTAAGAAGTAACAAATTTGACGATGAAACAATTTTTTTACCCATTTAATACATTTTCTGTTTCGAAATCTTAAAGAATTTCCCCAAGTTTCCATTCGTTATGTTTCCAAAACACAGTATTCAAATGACGTGGTCAGTTCATAGAGGTTAATCTCCAAGCTCATTTTCCCCACGTTTCACACAGTGGAATGGCGCAACCTCACGTCCGACATAGGGGTGTCGTATTTCTTCCACGATGCACAGACTGTAGTCATTCCCCACTACTTAGTCTCTCATGACAACCGAAAAATTGTATCGGACGGCTGGAAGCTGATCCTAGCTGTTCTGTGACCTGCATAAGCCTGCGTTTGGCAATGGCCGGCATGTAGCAGCTCACATGCCGCTTCAGCTGCCCGGGACTTGGAGGAAACGAAGACAGCCAATAACATTTGAAGAACTTTAGGCATGCGCTAGTCGAGGTGACCCCATGTTCCACGCTGGGGACACAGTGGTTTGACACGAGATAAGTGAGTGGTCGATTGCGACAACTTGTTTAAACGTAATTTATCAGCAGTAATAAAAAATGTGTCGTGATGTAGCGTGACTGTGAAACATTTGTGGTGACTGTGTGCAGATAAGTTACATCAGTAATTCCAGAAAATAAATTCAAGACACAGCAAAGTTAGTGAAAGTAACTGGAACTACTGACCACCCCTTGTGGTCTACCTAAAAGTGAACCTATGGAATCTGAAGATGTATGCTGCTACTGTTTTTGAAAAAAGAGCAACAACCCATGCTTGAAAATATTTCAAGGAAAAGTAAATGTCTGGAATGAAGTGTGAACTTGTGAATGAAAAGTCAGTAACAGTATAGGTAAAGGTGTAAATAAAACTGAATGAAAGGTTACAGACAAAATGATTAAATGGTCAGATACCAGTGAGAATGTGTTAAGATAGCTGCAAGTTATACAAATTCAGCGTACATATGTAATAAGTTCACAAAAAAATGTTAAAAATGGAACTTTTCGGTCCTACCCTTTTAAGAAATTTCCCGCTTAAGAAGTCAGATTTTCTTGGAATTTTCAAAAACGTCTGAACACGGTTTTACTGTATTTGTGTAGCTTTATCTGTTTTGTAATTATGTTGCCTTTGGTCTGCTTATTTTTTCTTATAACATATCACAATTTGTTTCTTTACAGGAGTCATTTCTGAATTCATCACAATCTTTAATTTGCACATTCATGCAAATTACCAGCACTGTTACATTATTTACTGCCCTTCTATGAAACAGTATCTCTCACATTTAGTTTTGTTTGCAATATTCAAACACCAATATTTATTTCATCTGGTCACTGTTGTTCGTACATTGTAGTTAATTTTAAGAATATCACAAGATTGCAGCAAGTTGTTTGCCTTCAGTATAATTCTGTTTATCGTGTAACTATGAAGTTCAGCAAAGAAATAAATAACCCAGTCTTCATATGAGATTTGAGATTATTGTAGTTGTGAGAATTCACATCTTCTTCAGAGATGTGATGCTGTGGGTTGTGATTGATAAGTACTAATTTCATAGTTGAGTTACTGCCTCGATCTTCAGGTTCCTCCAAAAGTTTGGTACAAATCTATGAAAATACAGGACATCACATGCTAGAAGACTTTTGTGAATCTCAACATGATCATCATTTGTGATCATGATCGTGGAAAGTGTCTTCAGGTACAGGTGCATAAAATAGAAGTGACAGACCAGGAATACATTTTCCCATAATGTATTAACATACTGTCTTTGTTTAAAGAAACAAATAGAGCTGTGAAGTCAGTATAGTTTTGGGATTCAGTGTATAAATATAGATACACATGAAATAGGGGAAATTTTTTTTAAGTTATTTCTTTTGACTGCGGCACACTCCTTACATCTTTCTACAGGTTGCACAAAACAGTCTTTGAAGGTGTCCAAAGGAACTGCATTTAATTTGGCAGTGATATTTTTCTTGATACCCTCAACATCCTAAAATCTTTTTCCTTTGAGGATGCTTTCACTTGACGGAATAGAAAAAAGTTGGCTGTCAGGTGTATGAGGTGGATGGCTGATCTCCACCATGCCTGGATTCACTGGGAAGTGTTTCTCTACTATGACAGAATGAGCAGAGGCATTGTGCAAAAGGAACCAATTGCCTTTCTCTCAAAATTGTGGCTTCTCTCTCAACACCTGCTTTAATAACCTTTCCAGCACCTGTATGCAGAATTCACTGTTCTTCATTCAGGCAAAGTTTCTTTGTGGATCACACCCTGTTTATGAAAAGATGATCGACGCTGTTTTGATCCTCGACTTTTGCAAGTTAAACTTTTTGGTCCTCAATGATGAGTTTGTTACCCACCCCACACTCTGACATTTTGTTTCAGGATGGTACTGAAACACCCAGGACTTGTCTCCATCCCATGCTCTGACATTTTGTTTCAGGATGGTACTGAAACACCCAAGACTTGTCTCCATTAACATTGCAATTGAGAAAGTGTGGTTTCATGTGACAGGTCTTGAAAGTCATCAGGAGTTGCAACTGTGCTCCTTTTGTTTTTTCTTGAGACTGTGGAACAAACGTCATACAAATCGTTCCTTTTTCAAACCTTCAAGAAGAATCTCCCAATTAATGTTCAGTGGGCCATACATAAATTTTAGGGTTCTTAGTGTCTTGCCACCAGCGCACAGATTTTTGTAATATTTCATTGTTTAACCTGACATGAGGGCGTGATGCTGTATATGTCCTTCATTTTAAATTTGAACTAGTTGACCAGTTTTCACTAAACATTATGGTGTTTGGGCCCATCCCAATACTATATTGTTTAAACTTCCTGTAAACTAGTAACAACATGGCAGACATATGAACTTGTGAAGTGAGAAGTAGGCTTGATGAGTTTTGCTCAGGGAAATCCCAAAAAGCATCCTTGCTTGGTTACAGGAAAAACACAGGCTATTAAGCGTGGATTTTTCTCTGTGGTTATACTAATGATAAATAAAATAATATTTTCTGTATCATATTCAGTGTGAGAAGAATAACAGTGCATATTAAAGGCATATGCCTATGTGGTTTGATGTTGTAAGAGTATTCGCCAAGCGAAAGAAGTTTGTATATTTCTCACAATAGGGAAGCAGACTTCATGAGTTCTGCCCAGCTCCTTCTGTTTCTAGCAGTAATATGTGCACATAGTAACATGTAGTGCCAAACAATTTTTTTAGGTGTGCCCAATCCGACAATTGAGTGATGGACAGCGTTGTCGAGTTGTGTTTGCATACTTGGCATGGCAGGCACCTCACCTGTTGCTACTAGATGAGCCTACAAATCACTTGGACATGGAAACTATTGATGCACTAGCTGATGCTATAAATGACTTTGAAGGAGGCATGGTACTGGTTAGCCATGACTTCAGGCTGATCAGTCAGGTATGTGTCATTTGAATCATTCTGTAGATGAAAATGTAAGTTCCTGAGTTGTGGTTGACCCTGCTTGTTTCACATTCATAAAATTTGTATATTAAAGAATTTAACCCATTTTCTTTTTTTGGGTGTACCATATTTTCCTGAATAGAATGTGAGAATTTTTTCATAAAAATAAGGAGCTGCTTCATAGTCACACACAAATCCAGGCAAATATGGTAAGTCAGAAATATGCTTTTCACATCGTTTGCAGGTTGCTGAAGAGATATGGGTATGTGAGAATGGAACAGTGACCAAGTGGCCAGGGGACATTCAAACATACAAGGAACATCTGAAGGAGAAGATCGTCAAGGATAAAGCATCCAGCAAGAAGCAATTTAAGTAATCTCCTAGGCTCACCTTATAAGTACTATTAAATAGGGAGGTAAAATAAGTGTGGTGTTTAAAAAATTGACCAGAGAAACATAAAATTATGAGTTTAAAGGATGTGATATTAGTACATTTTATACAGACAGCTGGTATCACCGAGTTCCTAAGCGTGGGTACAGAGAAGCGGAAGAAACCGTGTCTTTGGTAAGGTGGCAGCAGTGTTAAGATCAACTTGAAATCCAACAAAGGAACTTGTTTTGTATAGAGTATCATGTGGAGTCTTGCCTTCAAAAGCTGCTCTTGTTAAAGTGTTTCTGTGTTGAACTGTAGGCTGCATTATTAGAATAAAGAAAGCAAAAGTTGTTTCTTTTTTGTGGACACTCAGAAAATGGTAAAGAATGTTGGAAATTGGAGGGAAGGTGGAGAGTGCAGTATTTTTAGCTTTATAGTGCTCCACTTGGTTATTTCAAAATGTGTCAGTACACCCGAGCTTTTTATGATGACATAGAAAGGTTTCATTTCGTTAAACATTCTTATAATTATGGTGGAGCCAGTTTATGCAGTAAATTGCCAAGTGCAAAAAACGAGAAGGACAGGTGAGGATGGTTTGGTGCGTATAGTCAGCACAGTATTTGTGACAAGAAATACTGATTCATAGTTACAGAAGGAGTCAGTGCAATTACTGACCTACAGAGAAAGGTGGTTAGGTGTCATGCAGGACATAACTTGCCCATATGTGATGTATACTGATAATTGCAATATGTTAGAAGTTAATTTGCTCACATATCACTGTTGAACTTATTCCAGAATCCACTTATTACAGAAGGAACATTTTGAGTTTTATTGAAGTTGCTGTGATATGGAAGTAGTTAAAAAATATGCACTTCATGCGGGTAAAGTGCCGACAACAGCAGAAACTCATTTCTATATTCATGGCTTATAATTCAGCATCAAGTACTGGACTTTGTGATGAGGTTTGCGTCATGCTGCACCAGCCATAATTCCAGGTATTTCCTTGGACTGCATGGCTTACACACTAAGAAGAAGTTATGGCCAGTTTGACCTATGACTTCCCTAACAGAGAGGTCATAGGTCAAGGGTTTCTTACAAACTGAAGGTTACATTACCCTCACAAGCATCTCATGTGACAACAGTACTTAAAACAAGGCAATGTAAACCTTTTGGTGTGTACTGGCATCTTTCATCATTACACCAAGCTTTTGGGAGTAAAGCCAAAACCAGTAGGTTAGTTCTGAGCTGGGGTGGATAAGTCGCCAGCTCCTCCTTCATAACCTGTGTCTAGTGTTCAGGGATATTTATCATGTTGAAAGGGTTCCAGCTCTGGGATGGCACCAGTCTCCCTCTTGGATGCATCTGGACAAGAATTCTAATGTCATTTTCTGCCTGCTGAGGTCTTTCTCTGGCCCTGTCCAGCTAAAGTTTTTATCTGGTTGGTAAAGATATGTAGTTGTCACACCATTCAATTGAGTTTTCCCAAGACATCAGGCCCCATTGCCTGTGACCAGTTACTGTTCAACTTTGGGCTGCTGATCATTCTGTGTCTGGCACCTGTCACCTCTCTTCACATGGTTCCTCTTTCCCAGCTCATATAGGACTCTTGCCTCCCACCTCCAGCTTGGCTGTATACTAAAACTGTCGTTCCTAGGTGACTAAAGTTTGTATAGTTGTGTACAGATTGCACACTGTTGAAAGGACAATACATTCAGCTACCCACACTCGAAACTAAACGATTTAAAGGCACAAATAGAATTTGTCTTAACAACCAGCACAGCAAAAGTTTTCGTGGTCTTCTCCAAAGCAATTTTAATCAGTTCATGTGTTTGGTCTGGACATTCAAAAAACCTAATATTTACTGTAGTACATGAACTACGTTTCCAGCACCCTCTTTAAATATGGTGGGTAAAAACCTGACATTAACCACAGCACATTGAATTAAAATGCATTGAGACAGCAGAAGGAACAGACAGTACTGGTCAGTTAAAACAAAGACCGTATACTTCTTTTGGCATAATTTATTACATGCGGGTTGATAGAAGAAAATCTCCAGCCTCTTCTGTTTCCCCACATCTTAACGCGTTTATGATATATTGCCTGTGTGACAATAAAAAATCTTTGAAAGAAGTATGGATTATACTACTTCACAGAAGTTTGAGGTAACTTACTTGTTTCATAATGTTCCTGGTCTGTTACATTCATTTTACAGCCTTTGTACAGCATCAGCAGACAGTTCATTCTCTTTTCCCATTATTGCCTTAAACCCCTGTGGAAACTTACTGGACGATGAAGGCTTGATCCAGTCTTCATACCATTTCCTTCGCTGTAATTGTGATAGCCTGCTCGAAGTATTGGAATTAATGAAGCAAAGAGAAACGAACATAGCATGTCTTGGGTAATGTTCAGAGCAAGGGAAGTTTAAAATTTCAAGGTATGCCTGACCAGCTTCACATTATCAACTTATCTTTCTTACATTTCTTCTCTGAAATTTCTGAAGTATTAATGCAGTATCTTTGAATTTCCCACCAGCAGTAACTTTCAAATATGCAATGATTTATATTCTTATGCTGTGAAGTACCCTCAAAATTGTAGATGGAGCTACTTTCATTTTGTAAGGGGAGTAGGAAAAGGCAGGATGAAGACATTAGCAAATTTAAAATTGGCCATTCCATGCATGTATTATTGCAATAGTTGGTGTATGTTCACCAACTCATGCACTAAATTAAAATACAGTAAAATTTGCAGGAAACTTCACGTACATCCCGACATGTTTCGGCACGTTAAACATGCCAGGGGAACACGGAACACATAAAAGTGCACAAGCCCAGATTAAAACTGTTAGCACACCACTTTATGACACCATATAGTAAGATGTTATATCAGTTCTTGTCATGTTAAAAGTTGCTGGTAATAAAAGCAGCACTATAAAATACGCAAGTTCAGTTGCTAAAAATGTTAAAAACACCACTCACTAACACAAGATGTTAAGGCATCATGTATGTTGTAGGTGTGTTGAAACTTGTTCTGTGGTGAAAGTGTTTCTGCAGAGTACAAGCCCCACGTAATTCTAGTTTGGCCTGTGTTCAGCTTCGTCCATGCTGAATGCCACAACAGCATATATTCTTTAACCTTTTGGCGGCCATATTTAAATACCCACAGTCTGCCTTCACGTACCACATTTTCCTCCGCCAGCCACTTAAATTTTTTCACACGGTTTACAAAAAACCTTTATATTATGTGAACCAAGTAAGATTAAATAATGAGTTAAGTGGCATTTTGTGGGAAATAAGACAGAGATATTTCTGCATGTCTTGAAGAAAGCAGCGAGTATTGTTATTTCATAAATACACGAAATAAATTTATAGAATACTCAAAAATTTCAGTTTCTTTCACTTACATTTCAGTATGAGCCCCCAGTTTTGCTTAGGTGGCCTCACTTGTGGTTCTTACAGTTGTGCCTTGGTGTAATATTTGTTAAAACATGTTCGTACAGTCTGACTTCACGCTCTTGGCACTTTACGCAAACTTTTCGTGTTACACCCCTGGCCGTGCTTACGTGGCACCAGACGGCACTGGCCAGTGTTTGCTGCCACTGACTCCGAGACCACTGACATATGCTTCAACATTTGGTGGTCTACCTAATGGCCTTGGCATTCTCCTTTCTGGTGCAGCATGTGCCAACATATTCCTCACGAGGGTCAATCAAAAATCTCAGCGTGAAAGTTGCTTACCCCTCCTTGACGAAAGATGAATGGAACTGTTGAGAATAGCCAGGTCCAGCAGGCAGGAAAACAATTTTTTTTGTCCTTTTGAATGAGCTACTGCCGATGGAGTAGCTGTTTGCCATTCTTTCTCTCTTATCCACACAACCGCCATTTATGTGTGACACTTCACAGTCCTTTCCTCTGCGGTCCCATGTATAGGCATGTACTACAATTCTCCGAGGGCAAGAGGGGCATGTCCATTGCAGGGTTGCTGGCTGTTGAGTCTATTGACCTGGCTGACTGTCACCATCATCCTCTTCACCAGAGGCACTGGACAAAATTGAGCTGCTAGAGTCGTGACAGGTTGCTGTCTTGGCGTCCAGTTGTGGTTGTGACACCCCTGGTCCCCCCACCCCTCCCAATATCTGTAATGCCCTCACTTGACATCCTAGCTTCTTTGCTATCAGTGTCAAAAATTAGTTCAGATATTTTTGCCTGCGTCAGCGACCTTGGTTGGGTCCATTCATTATTTAGCCACCACTCACACCACTGCAAAATGTTTTCTGAAAAGAAGTAATAAACTCCCTCAGCAACATTGCTTGTGTAAACTTGGGAACAAGCCTGAGAAATGCAACACAGTATCTCAAGCTCTGAATGGGGGCCCTTCAAACAAAAAGATTGCAGATAAAGGTCTGCTTATTGCTGTTTGTGGCCACATTATCATTGTAACCCTAGAGCTGTGTAGCTGTATATTGACACTCTCCAGACTAAACCATTAGTCATACACAAACACACCCAATGAAAACAGCAGGAAAAATAAAGCAAGTTTCACTGCCTTGCCACAAACTTCCTTACTGGCCATAGGTACAAACAGCATCATATGCACAGGGATAACTGGTTCTATCCTGGAGTAAATAGGCCAGAGCATCAAGCTGACCAAAGAAATGTCTACTGCGGTGTTAAAAATACGTGAAGCTATATTTTGCTCCTCTGTATGATTCCATGGCGTAGAGAGCAACGTATTTAAGTGGCTGGTGTTCTCGCTGTCCTTATAAAGGATGCTGGAGCCTAGAGGAGTTTTAAATGCCATTCCATATAGAGGATTGAGGTAACCTAAAGGTTAAATTTCCTGAAATATGATTGTAGGCATGCTTGTTGCAAAGGAGGGCACAATCCTTTGCAAGCTTCAAACTTGCTAAAACTTGTTCATTACCCCTGACCACATGTTGTTACAGGGGCCATCACTGTGTAATGATGTGTGGTTGGGGGTAATCAACAAGGTAGTCTGAAGCTTGCAGATGATCCAGTCTTCCTTTGAAACAAGCATGCCTACAACCATATTTCAGGAAATTTAAAGAATATTTGCTGTTGTGGCATTGAGCATGGACAAAGTCAAACATGGGCCAGACTAGAACTACTGACACTTGTAGTTCACAGAAACACTTTCACCATAGAACAAGTTTCAACACACCTACAACATGCATCTTTACTGTTCATGACAATGGCTTGATATCACTCACTTCACAAACTTCCTTCAGGACTTTTTCCATTGTCCCCACCAACAAGATACACAACGTTTTGGAAGAAGCTTCTTCCGAAACGTTGTGTATCTTGTTGGTGGGGACAATGGAAAAAGTCCTGAAGGAAGTTTGTGAAGTGACACCTACAACATATATGATGCCTTAACATCTTGTGTTAGTGAGTGGTGTTTTTAACATTTTTAACAACTGAACTTGTATATTTTATAGTGCTGCCTTTATTTATGAGCAACTTTTAACACATCAAGAACTGATATAACATCTCACTATATGGTGTCATAACGTGGTGTGCTGACAGTTTTAATCTGGGCTTGTGTACTTTTATGTGTTCTGTGTTCAATGTTCCCCTGAGGATGGCGTGTCTAACACATCAGGATGTATGCAAAGTTTTTTACAAATGTTATCTTATTGTACTTTAGTGCACAAGTTTGTGAATAAATACAAACAATAGGCTGAAGAGATCGTGCTGTCTATGTCCCCCACTTCCAAATGTTGAACCATTTGACAGTTTTTTGTTGATGTTGGTACTGCAGGCCATTGCATTGCAGTTTTTGACTTTCCAGTCAGTAACAACATGATGAACACACAAACTTATGAATTGGGAATGACACTAGCACCACATACGCATCCTGAAATGATGTGTGGTAATAGGTCTTCAAAAGATATGCAACTTTTGTTTAGATATTTTTTCTGCATTGTAAAATAACATGGTACCTTATGCAAAAATTTTGTTTTGCTGTCAATTTGGTTGTGGTAACTAATGAACTATTAGAGCTAAACATGTGAATTTGGTGCAGGTATATGATGAACATATCTACAGGCCAGATCACGAGATGATCCCCATGGGGGTGTGCATGTCTGGCGCAGTGCATGGGACTGCTGGCTATGGTGGTGGTGGTGGTGGTGGGGGGGGGGGGGCTACTGGAATGCTACTAGCAGGAGCAAGAGACAGTCTCATTACTGCACACAGACTGAAAACAGAAAGAATTTCAAGGAGTGTGTAGTGAAAGAGTGCCCTAAGTGCATGCTTTGGGGATGAGAAGTAGCAAAGAAACCGCACTACACCACGTTGTTCTTCGATGGTGCAATCTTGCAAAGGAGCCTCCATGTTTTTGCCCTCATTGCTGCCACTCGACTGAAGGCAGAGCGCTGTACTGCAAAATGGCTGAACTCTTCAACAGGCATTGTCAATACTGCGCAATGCGCCCACTCCTCTCTGTCCTGGTTACCACGTAGTTTAAGAATTGCCTTTACTTTTTTATTCACCCTCGTATAACAAAGGTTTTGAGCATTCTGCATGGAACTGCCCCTCATATAATCTGTACATATGAGGGGATTGACCATTTAGCATTGCCCTTAGTACTGTACTGTGATGCCAGCAGTTGCCCATTGCAAATATTATGCCTCCTGTCTCACAAGTGCACAGTTAAGATCGAGGGGAATAATGGCTGTGCCAGAATTTCATTTACATGGACTGTATTAGTCAACATTATGTGTACATAAAGATGCTTCACTCATCATTTGCTTCTCTGTCGTGAACTATGAAACATCAAAAGCTGGAATAAGTTCTTGGGTTCATGTCCTGCAAACATTTTGGCAATTTCTATTCAGTGGTACTATCAGTGAACATCTGCACTGTGAAGTTGATGGCTCATGTCCCACTGCTGAGGTCAAGAATGCTCGTATTTTTTGCTGTCATATGTGAGAGGCACAGGAATGATTTCAGCTAGGTTGGATACCTATTGGAATGAGGTGAAATTTGTAGTTGTGGGTTTGAATCCTTGACCTAGCAAGTGCTCTGATTCTTCTGTTGACAGCAATTTCATTATGTGGCAGCAGTGTGAGGTAGTTGTAAATGGGCTGCACTGTAATTATTACTATAATGTGATATTACTCATTAGTTTCAGGACTGTTGTTGCAGCAGCCGGTGGCTGTTGTTTGTGAAATAACTGATACTGTCGCTATGTCTCGCTCAGTTGTATTTAATTATGAAATATTTAACTTAATGCTTCATTGTCTGTGTGTGTGTGCGTGCGCGTGTGTGTGTGTTTTGACACAGTTCTCCTTGCACTGCAGGGGTATGGCTGTTACTAATAGTATCTAATTTGCAACCAAATACTAAATCAAAAAGAAAGAATTCATCATAGTTTGAAAAAAATTGTGGCTT
This sequence comes from Coptotermes formosanus, assembly GCA_013340265.1. Taxonomy (NCBI): domain Eukaryota; kingdom Metazoa; phylum Arthropoda; class Insecta; order Blattodea; family Rhinotermitidae; genus Coptotermes; species Coptotermes formosanus. The sequence continues at coordinate 977,970 of BLKM01000501.1, read as the reverse complement.
TTAAATTTGCATGTATGTCTTTCATGTTCTTTAAATGAAGAAATGTCTACAGCTAAATTCGTTGATTTCAATTGGATGCTGATAACTGTGTTGCAAGTATTTGTAAACAAAATTTTAATGCAAATTGGTTTTTTTTAAGATCGCAACACACTTCACAAAAATAAAAATTTCAGCTTTCTGTGTTGCACTCTAGAAATTGTAATGTGGCTGGTAAAGATGATCAAGAAATGATATTAAAAGTTGTTATTACATGTAAGTGTGCAAATTTTGATTCATGAAATTGTGTTTGTCCTGTTCCCGCATCTGCATTTTATGTTTAGCAACATTATAAAAAGGCTAAGATTGAGTAGATGGGCATCCTAGCTACATTCCATGTCTTAAATGAAACCAGCATGATTGTCATAGGTTGAGTAGAGACATCACTCATTCCATCTTTCTGAGAATGCATACTGAATAAAGTGTCTGATGCTGTTGCAGGGACTGGCAAGGCCATCTTTCCTCTCACACTGTTGTTCACCTGCAATGTGCTAAACTCTGAGGTGTTTGAATGTTTTTTTTTTCTATATTCTAAAAATCATTTTCAGGGCTGAATCTGGTCCTTGGGCTGTACTTGGCTAATCTCTGTTCCACTATTCATTCTTTCATATTGAATGCATAGTCAGAGAACATAAAAATAACAAGACTGATAAAGATAATCTCAACAGGAAGTTTAATAAGATCGTAACCACATACAGAATGGCTGAGCAAGTTTAATGCCATACAAATTTATGACTACTGTAAGATGAGCATGAGGCATTAAAGCTCCACATATTTTGTACTAATCCACCATGTGTGACAATTTACATTTTGTAAGATCTTTTTTCTCACCTCAAGATAGAAATGCTAAAGAGAAGCTTTCATTTTTCCACGCTTGTGTAATTATCTCTCGTCTTGTTTTATTCCCTTTCCTTGATCAGGTGATCACATATGAAATACAACACAGAAAATGTTTGGTCAGGAGATACTAAAATTTAATAACAATGGATAAAGCTGAACCACTGAGGCCACATTCACACACAAACTGTATAAAAGTCAGATCATTATTTCATGTAACACTAATGTATATTTGTTACATTTCAAGTGGAAGACTTTATCTTTTGTTTCATCAGTGTTGAAGTTATAAAAGCATTACTCTGAGATCAAATGTGTAACACTGTATGTGATGCAATAAGCACATCACTATACTTCATAAAACTAGAAGTAACTGTTAACATGCAATATACTGTACGTAAGGTACGTATACAAGAGATATAGCATGGATCTCTCAGAGATTTTAATCCACATACACTGGTATGTGTCTATATGTAAGAATTTACTGAAGTATACATTTAAAAATCAATTTCCAAAACATATATTTATCTTATCAAATAAGTAGGGTCAGTCAGCCCATTACCACCCCCAACCAAAATTAAAAAGAGATGTGTTATTCTTAAGTACATTTTCATATTGTAAAGTAGAGAATATGATTCCTGTGATCAGATTTTGACTCCTCTTTGAGCTTATATTAGTCACAGGATTTCCCTGTTCTTGTTCCTCTTGTTAATGCACACGCGGGATGTCAGAATTTGACCTTTCTAGCCTCCACAGAGATACAAGAAATGTTCCCTCTCTGCTCAAGGCCTTTATCCATACCTGAGTTCAGATATACAATATGCAGTAAGAGACACATAACTTTATGTTAATGTGTTATGGCTTTCTTACGCACATATTGAGTTCCTTTAGCTTTTTTCACAGCTAGGAGACAGTAATTTTGAAACAAATTATGCTAATCTTTGTGAGGGTTTAATATACCCAAAAATAACTATTATTCACTGAATTGTTGTTCTGTTGGTGAATTATTTTACATGTTGTGCTTCAAATTTGTGTTCTCCTTTACTGAATTCATCATCATGTAGCTCAAATTAGTGAAGCTTTGCATGATGCATAGAGGGCTTTCCAGGGGCAGGATGGTGAAGCAGATCTGATACTGCACACACATATACCTTGAAACTTTTGTGACATAAAAACTTTGCTCATGACTTAGATAACAGCCTCTGAAATCACAGAAGTAAAGTTTTACATACTTGCTGAACTTGCTGAATTTAGCTTACAGTGAATAAAAGACTACACAATACTGGCTTATGCATCACCTCAAGATAGAAATGCTAAAAAGAAGCTTTCATTTTTCACGCTTGTGTAATTATCTCTCGTCTTATTTTATTCCCTTTCCTTGATCGGCTGATCAAATATGAAATAGAACACAGAAAATGTGTGGTCCGGAGATACTAAAATTTAATAACAATGGAAAAACTGAACCACTGAGGCCACATTCACACACAAACTGTATAAAAGTCAGATCATTATTTCATGTAACACTAATGTATATTTGTTACATTTCAAGTGGAAGACTTTTTTATCTTTTGTTTCATCAGTGCTGAAGTTATAAAAACATTACTCTGAGATCAACCGTGTAACACTGTATGTGATGCAATAAGCACATAACTATACTTCATAAAACTAGAAGTAACTGTTAACATGCAATATACTGTACGTAAGGCACGTATACAAGAGATATAGTATGAATCTCTCACAGATTTTAATCCACATACACTGGTATGTGTCTATATGTAAGAATTTACTGAAGTATACATCTAAAAATCAACTTCCAAAATATATATTTATCTTACCAAATAAGCAGGGTCAGTCAGCCCATTACCACCCCCAACCAAAATTAAAGAGATGTGTTATTCTTAAGTACATTTCCATATTGTAAAGTAGAGAATATGATTCCTGTGATCAAATTTTGACTCCTCTTTGAGCTTATATTAGTCACAGGATTTCCCTGTTCTTGTTCCTCTTGTTAATGCACACGCGGGATGTCAGAATTTGACCTTTCTAGCCTCCACAGAGATACAAGGAATGTTCCCTCTCTGCTCAAGGCCTTTATCCATACCTGAGTTCAGATATACAATATGCAGTAAGAGACACATAACTTTATGTTAATGTGTTATGGCTTTCTTACGCACATATTGAGTTCCTTTAGCTTTTTTCACAGCTAGGAGACAGTAATTTTGAAACAAATTATGCTAATCTTTGTGAGGGTTTAATATACCCAAAAATAACTATTATTCACTGAATTGTTGTTCTGTTGGTGAATTATTTTACATGTTGTGCTTCAAATTTGTGTTCTCCTTTACTGAATTCATCATCATGTAGCTCAAATTAGTGAAGCTTTGCATGATGCATAGAGGGCCTTCCAGGGGCAGGATGGTGAAGCAGATCTGATACTGCACACACATATACCTTGAAACTTTTGTGACATAAAAACTTTGCTTATGACTTAGATAAAAGCCTCTGAAATCACAGAAGTAGAGTTTTACATACTTGCTGAACTTGCTGCATTTAACTTACAGTGAATAAGAGACTACACAGTACTGGCTTATGCATCAGAAATAAAAGTACATGATGATGTAACAGCTTGGAAGACAGTGTCAATATATGAGCATTACAGTGGCGTGCTCAAGGAGCCTTGACCGATCACATTTTGGATCCTGCATGAAGCTTCTTGTGCCAGTGCTGCCTCACGCAATACCTGTACAAGGAAACAGAAATTAACCATTTACATAACTTACAGGAGAGAAAGAACCACTTGCCAGAGATCACAGCTAGAAAAAGAGCACTGCATTTTTCCTTCACATGGCATACAATACAGAAAAACAGCTGTTTATGTTAGATTCAGTGGCTGGGTAACTTTATAAAATGAATAATTAGGAAACTATTGATATACTATTCATAGATTCATAGAGGACTGTCTTACTTTTATGCTTCAGTTCTGGCATTTAACACTACTGTGCCTACAACTGTGTGAAATGTCCTTTCATAATTAGCAGAAAATAAAGGCTACATTTTGGATTCCTAATTACAGTAGGCAAATTCTTTTCCAAATGAATATAGTAAGTGAGAAACACGTGCAGTTGGTAGTGTCTGTTGCATAAAAGGATGCTAGCACTGACAAGTTCATATGAGGTTACGGTATATTATCCAAGCCATCAGTAAAATGTGTTGCTATTAATTAGCCATTTAAAACTGATGAATGGTTTGAAGCCACTCAACTAACTGTGGAGGTGTAGAGAGATTTTTCACAGAGGAGCTGGGAGGCTGAACTGCATGTGTGGGTGAGTGTCTGTGTGACGGAGTGTTAAGGTGTGTCAGTGTCAAAGTCTGTATGAACCTGAAGTAAGCCTGGGGGTTTCAACATCACCTTCACGTATTTCCATGCCTTAGTTTGTAATTAGGAACTACGTAAGCCCAACATAATTACTGTCACACAGAGAACACAAAACTGAATATAACTGGTGAATAACTGAAGTTACATCAACATCCGAAAATAAGGGAAGTAAGAACCTTTGGATGCATCAGTTCTAATCACGTTATATCTACAGGGGTCAGCTTATAACTTAAAAGACCTCAGAAATATGAAAGTATGCAGATCACTGTTCTTTTCAGTTACAGATATTTTACATGTAACATCATTCTGATACACTATACTGAGTGCAGCATTTCTGATGAATCTGTTTGCAGCCTGGACTAGTCTATCCCCAAGATGATATTCACACATTTTAAAGTTTCTTTCTTTCTTCCCCCACCCCCCTTTGCACATGAACTATGACTATGGGGACTGGTCTGCAATGTCTTACCAACAGATGTGGCTCCATATCAATAAGTGCCTGGTCAATCCATGCCAGTCGACGAGATGATCGTCCAATACTACAACCATAACGTGTGACAAGAGCAAGATGTGTGACAGCCAATGCCAAAGCAGCTGTACGTGCCTCCAATAGCCGAGCATCTAAAGGAGGATACATACTGCGCACTACATCATCCACACGTGGAGAAATACGACGTGCAACCTTTAATAAAAACAAAAATTGTTTCTTACTCAAAGAAACTTCATTTAAAGTGTCATATGGAAAAAAATGTAGCAGTGTCTGGTGCATATAAAAATAAAAAACAATGACAATGGACTGGGAATGTGTTCATGAATAACGCCTGTAGTGTAACAAGAGCAGTAAACAGGTGAAGACAATCACACCTTGTAAAGAGCAGCAGGATTTGACCTTCTCTAAAGAGCAGTAACAAAGCACAAAGAAAATTTCTCTGAACATATCTTGTATGAGGAAGACTTCAACTGCACTATGACTGCAAATGGTGTCATATGAAACTGCCTGTCCTGAAACAATTATATAATTGTCCTTACCTCAACAATCTCATGGCCAGTCTTGCTATGGTTCAGGGGTCCCATGGCCAATGCAGCCAACTGCTCTGTCAGCGTATGACAAGTTTTGAGAACAGCCAGACAGTGCGGTACAAGACCTGTTGCATCACCAATCCACTGCTCATCTGCAAGGATCTGTTCAATATATGGATGTAGGCAGACTTCTCCCAATTCCAGTTCTGGGTGGTCTGACTCAATCAAGTGCACATCCGGTCTGTTGAGATATATATATATATAAATTAGCTATGCAGAACATCTATGGTCATATTAACAGTTTGCAATAAGAAGATAGGAAAAGTGTAATATGTACTGGAGTACAAGCAGTTTCCACATGCATCTTTCAAGTCTTGATATTCTAAATTCTCCTAGCTGTTTTGAGTTTTAACAATAATACATACAAATGTAAGTATGTTTACACAGCACACTTTTAATAATCTTAGCTCATGCTTTGCTCAAATGTAGTGCTTTGCTAGGATTCAGGGAAAACACAAACTGTCTGGATAACGTACAGTTGTGTCAGTTACATATTACTTAAAAACTGTACATACACCATACTGTGCATGTACACACATGCATGCACACATCATCATCATTATCATCCAACATACTACTTCATTTTAACAAACCTGGTCTACCCAAAATCATAGAACAAGGAATTTTAATAAGTTTCTTGACCCAAAAGCAAAAGTGCATGAAGTCTTTTTTGATATAATGACATATTTTGGTTCAATATATTTTACAAAAATGTAAATACTTGAGTACTTCTCGGTAATATTCAACGTAGTCTCCTTGAAGATGACTATATAGAACAAAACATGTAGGGCCCAAAATTAAAGTGCAGAGCTGTGATGTATAATTTGTGTTGCAGTTAAGATTGGTTCAGTGTTTCAACAAGATTTCTTGGTCTGGTTTTATGTCTTTCTATTTCCTGATTGGTCCTGCTGCATTTCTGTTTCTGTAATCTGATCTGCTTGAAAGTGTTCTCTGCTGGGATTGGGTCTATAAGGAAGGCTTAATCGGCTTTTGTTGATTTAGCACTTCACTTCAGTTCTTCCACAAGTACAGTGCTGACATACTGCAGAGTTCTGGCTGTGACAGCAATTTAAGGGTTTTCCTCCAGTGCCATCTGCTAACCATATTACTTTCTTCTTATTTATGCTTCATGTTTCCTTTTGAGTAACACCTTGTATTCTGTGTGTCAAACTGCATATGTACCTTTTTTTTTTAGCAAAGGGTCATGGCAAATTACTCTACAAATTTCCACACCTGATGAAGAACTGGCCTTAGCACTTCCCTGCTCTTAATTTTTCTAAAAAAAAAAACATGATTTGTTTGCACCATAATGGCATTCAAACATAGCAGTCCTCATTCCCCTGTTCAAAATACATAGAACTTCTACTTTCCGTAATGAAAACTTCAGTTTCCTTTCCTTGTGATCGTTTGGTTCCTCCAGCCTTTCCAGACACAAAACACAAGGACAACAATAAGTTCTAAAAACTGTGAAAAATACAGTCCAAGTACATCCAGTATCACTGGGTATCTAGGCAGCTACTGACTGAGACAGGTTGGTAGATGTGGCACCCCTATGTATTACTACCCAAGCATAAATGTGACTCAGCAAGGGAACTACACAGTGATGCACAAGGGTTTCCACGATAAATACGCTATAAACACATGAAACAATGATGTGAAGACCTATGATTTAGATTGGCCTGCTGTACAGACCATAAACAGTAGGCTTTTTCCCATCTTTATGTTTTGACTTTGCTGCTGTTTAAAAATGATTGCAACAGAATGCACCATATTCAGGTGGTTGACATTATAGATTCACAACTAATAAAACTATGTTTACAGTAACAGCCTGATTTCACTGCTACCTAGAACAATCTGTTTTATAAGACACTCCGACTCTGGCAGATGGACAACATGTGAGTACAGCCCTGGCTACCTGTTGAAGTTACAACTCAACCACTGTTTCCATAATACCATGACTCTATCATATTCATGCCTGTGAACGAAACAAGGACTAAGAAATCCATTTGAGGTTGGTACCAATGTTCTGAAACATTGTTAAAACCACAATTTTTCACTTACCTCACCTCACCACATTGTTTATTCACAAAATTTGCCCTGTCCTTCTGACGGCGACAGATGACAACAAGAATGATCAACGCTCCCACAAATACAGCAGCAAGAATGCCTATTGCCACAGCAACTACAGTTTCCATTGTTTCCATTGTAACGGCAGCGGACGTAAATGTCTGAGAAGGTGCGTCATCTCTGATCATGAAAATAATACAAGCCATTCAAGAACATTAAGAAACTGGTGTTCCCTTTGAGTTATGTGATACACTGCATTAACAACATGTTTCATACCTTCGCGTCGGTGACGTGTTAAACATCTAGAATCTAGTAACGACAACCTTTTTCAAAATAACTGACCATTCCTCTACACTGAGCGGTGTGCCTCGTTAAGCAGACAACTGAACGTTAGAACAAATATTATGATGGGTGGTTCCCGACACGTAGGACTCAAAAGACTTCAAAATGACTCCCAACAGGTACTGGTGTTGAAAACTTGCCCTCTGAAAACGGACCTATGACTATTAATCACAGTTCCGAAGTTTGAGAGCACGGCTTGACAATGACAACTGCAAATACCATCAAGATAACCTAATATTTACAATCCATTTAACGTCCCCGTACCTGTCGCGCTCACACCTTTAGTGACTGATTGATATGTCTTGACTTTGTCATCAGAGGTCGTGGGCAAAGCATGCTAATCCGTGATAGTTGGGAGACAATCCGTGGTGAAACGTCGAGTTGTATTCACATTTTCAAAATGGAAGGTGGTAGTGCGGAAACGAATAGTGACAGGACAGACTCAGAAAACAGTGAAGAAAATACAAGCCATGAATATATCCTTCCGGGTTTCAAAACCTTGGAAGAATTCACAGAGGTGGGTTAAAATTATATATGTTTTGTCGCGTATATGTTTTAAATTTTTGCAACACCATGTTGTGTAATGAAATTCCACATTGGAGGTTTTGTGTCAGAAAACAATGTTTAATAACTCCACTGCTTTTCAGGCTGGCCTCAAGGCCCTTATGGAAGCTACAAGAAGTTCAAATAGCTTACCTACTGGTCAGAATTGGGATTATTACACCACTTACCCGTCGTTTAAGAAGGTTATGGATGCTGAAGGTGAACGTGTACTGAAGCTGTAAGTTTAAGGCGGAATGTTGTAATAACATTTAGATCCACAGGTTCCCAGAATCTAGTAAAATATGTAGCACAAATACGCATCTCGGATGTAACCTACTTATGTTTTTACTGGCTGTACAAATTGTGATAAACTTTATTGCCATATGTCAGGATTTATTTCTGCATTTTTTTTTTGGCATTTCTGTGAAAGTGTACGGCAGCGAAGCTTACAAGAATTGGCTTGTGTAACTTGTATGCATTTCTGTGAGTAATCTTGTAATCTTCAGATCTGTCACTGTTGGTTGTAGAGATGAGTGAAATCCAAAAACTTTGGCACATTGCAGCAAAGTAACAAGTTTTGTTAGTGGGAAGAGGAACAGAAACTCTGTATAAATTCTTTCTGCTACTTAATCCTCCTAACCTATTCTTACAGAATTCAAATTCGGCTTAAACACTGTAATGAAATGAAATATTCTGATGTGCTTACTCTAATAAAGTTAGGAAAAATAGCCTGTTTAGCCAATTATGATAACATCTCTTATTGGTGACTCACAGCATCAATTGAGATCATAATAAAGCATGATATCAATTTAAGAATATAGTAACCTAAATATTACTGTGTTAAAACTGTGTATCAACTGGTTGCAGCTGTAAGCAGCTGCTAAAGAAGTGTACCCAGATCTGAAGACTGCCTTTGTGGTTTTTCACAGGATATCAATGGTACTTCGCCATCAGGATATCAAAGGAAACATTTTGAGGCGAGACTTCGAGGAGAAGTTTGATTTGATTGTGGATGCAAATGATTCTATTTTGGAGCGAGTGGTAAGGACACTGTTGAACCCAGCTACATCTACAAATTTTACAACAGTTTTTAAAATAATCGCTGTTAATTTATTTAGTTCTGTTCTAGCATTTGAACTTATTGGACAGAATCTATAAGATTATGATAACAGATCTCTGAAAAGTATGGAACTTTTGTCAGATAATTTTTGGGAAGACAGAAATTAACAACATGATGAGAGTGTGGTATGTTTGCTCATGTTCATAACTCATGACTGCCTCTCATTTGATGTGTAGAGTATATACTGGGGCATGATATGTGCACAGAGATGAATAATTCTGATTCAACTTACAGGGCTGTAAAATGTGCCATGTCAAGTGTGAATAACTTGAATTGATGGTTTGTTGTTTCTCACAATGTTTCCATTGTGTAGATTCTTGCCAGTGTAGGAATGTCTGTGTTTGATGGTAAATTAATCGGAACTTACATCCTTAGGGTTGCAACTTAGATGAGATATCGGGTATCCGACGGAATCCTGAACCTGTTCTTGTGGAAGCTGTGAGTTCCTGTACCCGACCTGTTAGTGGAAGTTGGAACCAAAGTCAATCAGTGAGTGTAACTGTATTCTCTGTGAACTTTCATAGACCTTTCTGGCTGTGTGTGTGAGATCTTTTGTATTAAAGTTCGGAAGAACACTTATTTGCACTATTCACATAACGTGTTGCTGAAGATTTTGGCTTCTCTCCAGGGGTGCATCCAAGGGGGGAGCTGCAAGACTGCAGCCCCCCCTCCCCAAACTCCCCAAAACCAAAATTTAAAAAACATGCGTATTGTAGATATTATGATGTCAAAAATTTTACTTGCTGTACCCTTCAGCCGAACTCAGCCGCTGAAATCAGCTGATGGCTAGTACATTAGAAGTTTGAACAATAAATTCATAAAATTAAAGAAAAAGCAAGACAGTAGGACATTTTGAATGAGTCTTGGAACATGTAGTTATATTTGTATGTATATAAATGCAGTTGCAAACGGTATTATGTTATACTTATTATGTGATTTCTATAACATAATTTTTAAAACCAAACATAAATTATATGTGGACTCAGGGTTGCCCCCACCCCCCCGCAACAAAAACTTCTGGGTGCACACCTGCTTCTCTGCTTCTGTCAGTTGTCTTTATGAACAATCACGTCATCTAGGATGTTATGTCTTGGTGACTGGTGTGTAATTACCAATGTTTTAGGGGTGTGTAATATCTCCACGTGAAGGCAGATGCACTGTGCTTCTCTGAAATGTCGGTAACTATTTACCAGATGACACAGTGTAAGTGTAAGATCCCAGAAGGCATGAAGCGTTACAAAATATGTCTTTATGAATGTGACAGAATTTCACAAAAATTGTGCTATTTTGTCAGACAGAATTGTGGTGCTGAGTAAAGTAGGCTGTTTTCGTTAGGCAGAACTCCATACCATTACTTGTATGAGACTTTAATCAGTTTGGTGTCACATGAAAACCCTTGTCCATGGAAATTGATCAGTTATATTGTAAGGGGGTAAAATAATATTAACCATGCCAGAAATTGGGATGTTTCTTATGTGATGAACACAAATTATTCTCACAGCAGATATCTCTGAGATTATATTATTAGGTGTAACGTTGCGTGCGAAATTACCATGCTGGATTACACTGCTTCTTATGTTGGAATTCTAGCAGGGCGTGAACTTGTTGAGGATTTCCCTGGTTTGCTGTAGTTCTCAAAAGGACAGTTTACAGCTGCTTTCTGTCACATTTCTGCTTGGGTACCATTTATAATACAAAGTTCGGCATTTTTTCAGTTTAGTGTCATATTTACTAATGTTGCTTACATGAAATGTATGGTGGTGTTGAAGTTGTTACTTTATTGCATGCGTGGGTAATTGAATTACTTTTGAAAAGCTTAAAAAATTTGAACGGGTTGTATTGGAAATTATAAGATAATACAGAGACTTCAAGGATCCTGAGTTCACAGTTTGATACAATTTGATGTTTATTTTTTTAGGGAAGTTTATCCCACAGTAGCAGCTCTGTGTCACAGCCTGTACGATTGCTGGCTGCAAAGAATATTCAGCGTCCCCAGATCATGTTTAAGGATAAAATTGACAATTCCTCATCACCATTTGAACCTCGGATAAAAGAAAAGCCAAATTCATTGAAACCTCTAGCCATCACACTCCAATTGTCAGAAGATGGAGAGGAAAGGTATTGCATATTTGTAATGTTGATAGCAATTTAGAACATTTGTATGTGATAATTGAACTAGAAACTGGATGATAATTCAGTCATACCTAATCTAAAATTCCTTTTGAACATAACCACATTCAGATAAAAAAATTTCCAATATGATGTATCTTCAGTTATGTGGGTGTAAGCAGAATTCTTCAAATACAACCACAAGTGCTTGTCCATAAACATTTAGTTTGCTTCCAAGAAGGGGTTCAGTTAAAAACCAAACATCAAGATTATAGTTAAAACTGCTTGGGACTAGTCATTATTTGCTTGTGGGCAGTATGATTGTATTTCATGTGTCCTGTGTGTATGTATGTAGGAATGCAAGGTTTGGACAGGGTTGTTAATGGTGTGCAATTTCAGACAGATTCTTATAACACATTGTTTTCGTCTTTATTATCTGAATTATATGGCTGTAGCTACATAAAATTCAACAATTTGCTACACTTATATAGAATAAATCATCGTTGAAGATGTAACCTAGAATTCTCTTATTTCTTTAATCATCACAATACATTTCAATGAAAGTAATAACTTAAGTATACGATATATATATATAGATATATCTTTGTGACTCTTTTAAACACTTCTTATGTCTTATACATCTGAGACAGTATTAGATTATGGTTGCCAATGCAACACAGTCATACAAACTTGCCTTAGGATGCAGGATACATAAAAATCCCAAAATCATTTCATCCATTGGTGTTAGGTTTTGAGGGGTTGTTATAATGACTGAAATTTAACCTTTAAAGTACGGAGATTTAAATGCCAGTCATCTCGTGGCTGGACTTTTTTCGGCATTTAAATCTTAAAACTGCCGGCCTCCACAAAAACAGATATATTATCTGCTCTATATAACATAAAATTATGCAATAAAAACTGTTTGAAAGAGAAGAAATTTCTACATTTATGTACAAATTTTCCCTTTTTTAGCAGTAAAGCATACTCACGAATTTACCTGATAAATTCAAAAGTTAGTTTGTGTAATATAGTTTACGACACTTCTGTGGATTTTTGTTGTACTTACCCCTTTTTTTACACCGTAGGATATGTGATGTTACATTCACAGAAACGCGAAACACTTATTTGCACGGCAAATGTTTTCTGTTACATCTGTACAACGATATGTGTTGGCTTACGCCACAACAATCAACGCTGCTCTCTGCGCCCAGTGACTCACAGGTTCACATGTGTATGCCACTTCTCGAAGCAGTCCACTATACACAGGCCGACGTCACATTTCTTGCAGAAATACAGTGTGCTCCATGTTTGCTTTTTCATTGAACACACGCGACACCGCCTTTGTTTTCCTTCAGAAGGCCAGTGTTTTGAGTGCTTCACTTCTAATTGACTTAGCTGGGACGCAAATGGACTTGGCCAGCCCCTTGAAATGCCACTGGCTGTCACATTTTCTTCATGCGACTGGATAATCAGTTCTCGAACCAGAGCCTCCAGGAAATTTTTGTGGGTCATCTTGCGGCCACACGACTTATGAATAAGAAATGCGTTGAGTATTGTCATGTCTGTGAGGTGGAAAAATAATTTCTTCGTCCATTTCCATGTTCTCCGGGCAATTCCGTAGCTGTTAACCATTCTGTCTGACTTGTCCACAAACCCCATATAGGCATTGTAGTCTTCTATGACACAAGGTTTTATAGCATGGCCAGATTCATTGATGAAATCGCCTTCAACAGGAGGAGCATGCATGTTTGCGAGAATGTAAACATCACGCCTATCCTTCCAGCGCAGTCCTGAGGTTTCCTCTCATGCGTGTTACTATGTCCCACCTTTCCATTTTCAGGCATTTTGGTCCAATGTCTCACGGCATTCCGTGCCTGTCGTGGCGGACTGTGCCACACGCGTTGATTTTACGTAGGAACAAATCATCAAACAGAGCAGGCGAGGTGAAGTAATTATCCATAAAACTTTGTGGCCCAGTCCCTCAACTCTTCGAATTACTTGCAGCACAGTTCCGTGTGTCGCTGTTATTTGAGCTGTGGCATGTTGCTGGTGTTTGCCTAAATACACACTCATGTCATAAGTGTACCCCAGAGAGTCGCAAAGTTTGTAAATTTTAATGCCAAATCTCTCATGTTTTTTTGGAATATATTGCCGAAATATTACTCTTCCTTTGTACAACACAATCACTTCATCCACAGTAAGATGTTCTGTCGGATTGTACATTTCACAAAATTGGTTGTTCAGAGTGTCAAAAACCTTTCTTATCTTCCAGAGTCTGTCGTAGTTTGGGTCATCACGGTTCGGAGGGTCCTCATTATTTTCAAAATGGAGGAATCTAAGAATGTGTAAGAAGCGATCGCGTGCCATCACGTTAGAATAAAATGGAGTGCAGTACTGCTCCTCTCTAGACCAATAATCTTTGAGGCTGCCATGCTGGTCGTGACCCATCTGAATTACGAGTGTGAAAAATGAGTACATTTCTTCGATCGTAATATCAGGTGGTTGTGCGGAAGTGCTTCCTGTGTTTTTGGGTGCTATGTATTGATGGAAGTAGCGATTCGTTTCATCTAGTATGATTTGAAAAATCTGGCTGAAGAAGTGAATGAAGATTGAAAAGGGAGAGGACTCTGCATTTATATCGGAGGCGGCCGATCTGTTGACGCTATATGGAGGTCCAGTGAAATCAAAGATATTGGGCGAATCCCCGGCTCTTCTAGCCCAAAACGTAATTTCTCTTTCTTCGGCATTATCCTCCTCTTCTGAAGATGAGGAGGACTGAACATGAGATTCCATCAGCTCATCTGTCTCTTCCAATTCCTCATCAGATTCCTCATCCATCAGTACTTCCTCTATTTCTTCTGGCTTGATTGGTTTTGAATACCTAGCATGCTTTTGAGGTTCCATTTCAAGGTGTCCCAACTAAATCGAGTAAGTGAAAGTTACTGACAGTTCACCACTGATATAAAATTAATAAGTAAAATAATAATAAGTCACTGGAAAAGTAAATCAAATGAAAATCTCTCAGTAAACACTGAGTAGCAAATACAAATACCAACCAATAAGGATTAGTTCCTTACACTTCGTCACTGAAGTTATGCAGTATTTACCAAATCGCCGTCGATGAACTAAACTCAAATACGACTCTGAAAAATATCACCTAACACTCTGTAATAAACACGTTAGAAAGATTGTGGATTGCAGGATACAGCCAATCCGCCACTGTTACAATGTATATGCCAGTCTGCCACTGAAAAATAATATCGGACACGCCACAACACTACGAAACCTGCAACAAGACTAAACAACAGCACTTGCAAACCAAGCTTCTACATTTCAACCTCAGACAATGGTCTATTCTGCTTAGCCTCTCAGGTCTTTGAGATGATTCTCAAAGGTCCAGTTTGGCCATAAATAATGTCGAAACCCGGACTGCCATAAATGACATTATTGTTGAAAACGAAACCCAAGCCTTCTGGTGGGACCCCCAATTGGTTTATTAGCGATTCCTGCTAAAGGAAACACTGTCAGCACTGAAAAATGTCAGGAATGCACAGCGTTAGATATATCTAACAATCGGCCACTGGGGAGTTCAGGCTGCATTAGATATATCTAACATTCATCCTTTAAAGGTTAATGTATAGTTCCCAGCATTTTATAAAAACACAAGCCATGTTCAGCAACACTGGCATTTTACACCACCAACAAGGTTGGCTTTGAAGCTTTATTCTATTGACAAATTTGTAGTGAAACAAGAATGTTTACTTCAAAAACACAGGATTTTCAAGTTTCATTTTGGTGACAGGTAGTGAACATGTAAAAGCAATAAAATTTAGTCCACCAAGGGTGTGCTCTGGTGTTTTATTTTAATGACATTTCATGGACAGACCTTTGTGGCTCTGCAGTCTCAGGGCACCTTCCATGCTTGCAGTTGCAGCTGTCTCATATATTTGTGTCAGTGTTATTGTTTGTAACCCTCTTTCTGTATGATCCAAGTTATATCAAAAGTGAATTCCAGGCCATGAGTTAAGTACAAATATTATCATTATATTAACATTTTTAGATATATATATACATATACATATATATATTTATATATATGTGTGTATGTTGTTTCTTTCACACATGAAAAGTGTTTTAAGTTTGTGGTGTGTGTGTGTATATATACACTGTTGTACACACCTTCATGCTACTGATCATATACGTGGAGTTCCTCTTCTGTATTAGATCCCAATTTGCAAATTTATCACATGTTTTGTCAAATTTAGAATGTTTGTTGATACTCAAAAATAGGCGTGATAGTGGATCTTGTTGTAGAACTATGCGGAGAAAAATAACAGTTTACAAATTCTGCACAACAAAAATGAATGTGCAGATAAATTCTGTTCCACCATTCTGCACACTGGGTTTTCAAATTCATATGGTATGGTGATAATCCAGATGTTGCCATGGTATTCATGAGTGGAACATTTACCATTCTCCTGGTATTTTGTTGTGTTACTACCATCTTCATTCAGAATGGTGTTTTAGGAAGAGAATGTACTGTGCTAATGTTTAACCCTTTAAAGACGAAGCGTATCTGTTTTATATAAGGACTCAGTGCGTACCGCGCTGTAAATACTCTCCACTTCGGTTATAAAAACCAGTCTCTTAATGTTTTGTAAGGCAAAAGTTGCTGTTTATTCTGAGATCTGTACGAAACACATAAGCGCAATGTGGGTGCCACGTAGAATTTTTTAATGTTAAAGCTGGTGGTATATAAAGTTACCGCTAGGCTTTAAAAGGTTAAAGTGCTATTATTGTGTTGGATATATGGACTGTGCATATCAGATGCTCTTCAGTATGATGTCAAGAAGTTTTAAAAGGTAACTGCTTTCCACAAACTTGCTGTTGAAAGTATAAGTTATGCTCTTGACCTGTAGTGCATTGTTCTGAATATGCTGCTTGTGCAACACATGGAAGTTGTGTGTTTTGACCGTCTCTGTTTGCCTGTGTATTTTGCTTCCTTACAGTTTTAGTCATCCATATGAGTTTGAATTGGAACGTTTCACTCCACCTGCCACGCAGCTGGAACATGCCGAGCCACGTATGTATAATCCACTTCAAGAAACACCGCTGGTCATGGTGGAACATGCAGACCAGTTACCTAGTCTTCTGCAAGATCTCGCCAGTTATTCAGAAATTGCTGTGGACATGGAAGTTAGTAGGTCACTGCAGTGACAGTTTAGATTCAATTGGCTTTTTAAGGGACTAGAATTATGATCATTAAGTGGATGATGACTGTATCTGCATTGCATTTTTAGTTGTGTTTGCATTATTGCTGATTTAATGCTTCATATGTGTCATGATTTTCAGTTACTGCATCTAACCAAGAACAAATACAATAAAAGATTTTTATTGTAATGTTTTATTGAATGTGGCATTGATACAACAAGACATGTCATGTTGTCATTTCCAACATCTTGAAAGTTTGTGTTTCTAGTAAAAAGTTTTTAAAAAGCAAAGAATTGTGCTTAATGTATCATTGTTTCTTTGAGTGCGTGCTAAGAAGATATACAACTCATAAGTAAATTCTTAACAGTGGAGTTTGTGATCCCAGAATACTTGGTAGATTGTGTGATATTGTAATTAGTTAATGTCAATGTGCTTGTTTCAGCATCACTCATACCGTTCTTTCCAAGGCTTCACCTGCCTATTGCAGATCTCAACAAGACATACAGATTACATCATTGATGCACTGCTTCTCAGGGACAAACTCCATTGCCTGAATGAAGTCTTCACCAAGCCAAGTATTGTGAAGGTATTACTCCTTTGTCTTGAAGCCAAGTAGTGAGGTAAAGGTAGAAAAAGGATTGCTCATAGCCATTTGTTTTGGTGCATGGATTGCAGAACTTTCGGGACTTGTTAACAAAAGAAATTCTGTGCTTCTTTTAAGGAATTGTCTAATTACCATGATTCATCACGTAGCATCAGACTGAAAAGCAAATACAGTTTGCTTGTGATTGTGTTTTCTGTTCTGTATGAAATGGTATGGATAGAAGTTGCATATTTTCCCAAGATTGAGTAATGTGAAATATTTTGAGGACTGAAAGTGATTGATGCTAGTTCTTACTCCAATTCAGTTAACTTTCTGACATGAATGAGATGACTTTCATCTTTTTGATTATATGCTAGAAATACTTGATCATTGCACGTTACATAGAGTGTGGCAAACATTTCCTATAATTGTGTGAATGTCATATTGGAATTCTTCATGCAGTTGTGTAACTGTAGGTTTAGTCATATGTACACTGTGACTTGCTCATGACAGGTGTTCCATGGGGCTGTGCATGATGTAGAATGGCTACAGCGAGACTTGTGTGTGTATGTGGTGAACATGTTTGATACACATGAGGCAGCCAAACTTCTCAATTTTGCAAAACTGTCTCTAGCATTCCTGATGAAACATTACTGCAGTGTGATGGCAGACAAACACTTTCAGCTAGCAGACTGGAGGATCAGGTGAAGTTTGTAATGTGTTACCCATATTTAGTCTGTATTTATGAAAGCAGGTGAGATCAGTTCCATGGTTCCATTTTTTTCCTGATACAAGCCACTTGGAACCTGTCCTATATGATTGTTTGTTTGCAATACTTACCACCATATTTATCTCTTTTTGTCTTGGAGGGTGTATTGTCATGCTGTTCTTCAAAAGGGTCAGTAGTTCTGTAAAACAATGTCATAGTAAAACAAGTGTTGAATTAGGCAACTCTTAGTCAGTTTTGAGAAGTAATAACAGGAATGATTTGTTATAGTGCAGACTTAAAAAGTTCGTTGTTGTGCACAATGGAAAACAGAAGATTCAGGTAACTGAATATTTTATTAAGTAATATCTTAGGTGTGAGATTTTTGGTCACTTGGAGCTTAGTTAATCAAACAAACTTGGATCATGAGGAGGAAGAAAGACCAATTTCTGTAATATGCCAGAAATAAAAGCCAGTCAATAGTAACTCTTGTACAGGCCATGATTTGCTGGTTTACCATTCATAAAAATATTTTTTACACACATTCACAGTAACAGTTGCAATATCTGCCAACTCCAGGACCAAAGGTTTACCAGATATGCTAATTTGCCAGATGTTAAAACATACCTAATATGTATCTTTGTGTATCCATCAATCTCATGGACAGGACTAACCATTTAATTTATTACTGGATATCTTGTCTTGATTTCTTTGCCACACCTTCTTTTCCCTTTTCATCGCTGCGTATGTGGCATGTTGTATGTGTAATTGAATAAAATCAACAAGATGCCAATACTTCAGTCTCTTAATCTTAATATTTACAACACTGTTGCCAGTTGATGGAGTAGTGACATGTAATGTGCCTGTTAGTTTCTGCTTAACAGATATGCGTGCATCATCCATTGTTAGATATTGCAGCTTACACTGTGTATGCCATCATCAGTGTGTGTCATACAGAATAGTGCAGGATGAACACATTTATGTTGGCAGGCCACTGCCTGATGAACTAGTGATGTATGCTCGTCAGGACACCCACTATTTACTGTACATATATGATATGATGAAGAATGCACTGTTGGATGCAGCCAATGGACAAAAGAACCTCTTGCATTCTGTTTTCCAACAAAGCACTGAGATATGCAAGACGGTGAGTATCTAGCATGTGTGTCTTCCACTCAGGCAAATAATGGGACAGTATTGTACCATACCTGTGCCTGCAGTTCTCTGGAAATGCAGCCTAGTCAGCCTGTTTATTATAACCCTGATTATAAACTGTGGGATGTTACAAAGGATTCTGTTTTGTTTCAAACTGTCATAAATTAGGTGTTCAGGAACTGAATGTTCAAGTATTACTGAATACTTGTGAAGTTAGTATCTAACTTTACAGAGCATTGCTCTTCTTGAGAAACTGGTAGTCCCCCAGGTAGTCAAGAAATGCCCTGCACTTATGGAACATGAAGGTTCATTACTCTTTTATATTGTCCATTCCGTGCACGTAATATCACAATAATATGGGCATGAGTTGGTGTGTGATACATATTATTATGTTCATTACTGTATTCACAAGAGCCATTACTGGCCAGTATCCTGAGCTGGACAAATTCAGTCTATATCAGTCTTCATCTTTTTAGATCAGTTTTAATATTATCCTGCCATGTAGTGAAAGTGTGATGTAGTTTTACATATTGTACAGGTAGAGAAGAAAATAAGTTAGATGTTATATAGTGTGTTATGTGAAAACTGTGTAGTAAGTTTACTTCATCTGTGTTGTTCGTGGCTGAGAAATGGGTAGGTGTGCATTGTGTTACATTTAGAAGTAAATTTTATACCAGCATTAAATTACGGTTCCTTTGACATGATTGCCTGTGCATTTCTGTGTAATGGATAGTGTAATTCTTTGCAATCAGTGAACAGGTAGCCACAGTTGACTATCAGTTGCCCACACAGTGTAGTCCTATGCCCTTGACATCAAAATACACAACATCAGTAATTAGGCGCATACATAGTCAGGGGAGGGGAGACACTATAGAGGGGGAAGAGTGTAGGACACTGACTGAAGCATGGAAAAATTGATCACTGTCAGCAGGATGAGACATGTGCGGCTGAGTGTCAGAAGTGTGTCATATTATGCAGACTTACATAGTATTAGACGAGTTGCAGGAATTTCCAGTAGGGTGGTAGAAGCACAAAATTAAGAGCACAAAAATAAGAGCTGTTAGTTCATTCAGTTGTCAAATACTGCAGCTGGTTATCTTGTCAGAATTTTTTTGTTGCTATTTTTTGTTCTGTCCTGTGCCTTTTTGGTCAGACATGTTGCTGCCATCTCTTAAGATCATTGTAGCAGTGGTGTAGTAATCAGTAGGAAGCTGTCATATTCATAAGCTCAGAACTGTTTATCTTATTTATTTGTTTATGGGCAAAATTTCTGTATTGTAGATTTTCAGTGCATGATAGTTTCCAAACCAGCCACAAATCTTTTATCTGTTTTTCTCCTCACTGCAAGAAATGTATTTGCATTTTACTTTAACCTTACAGAATACCAGCATATCTGTATGTCAGTAATGTTGATTCAAGTGCCTGAATATGTAATTGTGAAGTAACATGCATTGGCATTACCACTGTACAAGGCTTCATGGAAGTTCAGAATGTAATAGTCATACGATTTCATGCACGCATGGTAACACCAAGAGCCATCCATTCCTAGTGTGGTAAGGAAAGTGGACACTTACTTAAAAGTGGTTTGGATGAGGCTGCACGAAGAGCATGATAAGACTGAGATGCAAGTTCAGAAAATAGTTATCCCAGAAAGGCTTAAGAGACATTTTGTGTTTGGTTGGTTTGGTGCTTGATGTCAGAATTGGGTGGAGAGACATTTTGTAGCACATTTGCAGCAATCAAACACAAGTAGGGGAGTTTGGATAGAAGTTTGGAGTTTGTAGTGGATGAGAGGCCACTGATGAAGGCAGAAAGGGCTCGTTCATTTTCCAAAATTATCTGAATTCTTTGTTGCACTGGAACTGGTGAAAAGTACAGAAGTACTACTTTTTATTGACATGGATGTTTATTGTTACAATATACTAGTGTGTTTTGGTGTCTTTCTGCAAACCTGATACTTAGGTGGAAATTCTGTGTTCACATCTGATAAACGAAGGGTTTTATGACACTGTTTGATATTGGTGTTGTCACAGAGGTATGAGAAGCCAATTCTCCGAGAAGACAGTCATATGCTTCTGTACCGACACAATAAGAAACACTTTGACAATCGCCAGCTGCATGCTCTACGGGAATTGTATCAATGGCGTGACAAAATTTCGAGAGAAGATGATGAAAGTACAGGGTGAGTCCAAAGATATACACGTTGACCCTGTTCAGTTCATTTAAGTGTCCTGATTGTTAACACTTTCCGTCCGCACAGCATACTAGTACTCCGCGGCCTCACATGCCACCTGTCCGGCTGGAGTACTAGTACTTCCCGACTTTCATAAATTCGTTAAAAAAAACTATTGGAGATACTGGCTTCCCGTTTATACCATTCGACCCCTCCATGACTGTAGTTTCAGTGGCTATGTGCCGCTTCCCGCAACACTCTGTAGTATGCATGCAGGACTCTTGCGACAGAACACTTGCGCAACAAACTGTTTTGACATTTGACTGAAAGCATGCCTTTGTTTTATCGCAGCTGAAACGCGAGACCAGACGCAATGAATCACATACCCCTCTCACAGCATGTGGTTTGGAAAAGTATCAATGAGCTGTGGTTGTAGTTAGTTGATGTTCAGCGTGCCTCAAGCAAAATGGCAAATCCTGGATGAGTTCTATTTGAGAAAATTCTTCACAAAAATAGTTTATCGGAAGTGATAAAATAAGTGAAATTGTGAATGATTTGGACTCAGACGATGGTAGTTTTAGTGAACTTTGTAACAGTGAAACGTATGAAGCAAATTCACCCTTTAGCAGCAGTAGCAGCGAAGAGGCAGAGAAGAAATTGTGCACCCCGAGCCAGACAGAGGCAGGAAGAGAACATGCAGGGCCATTCCTAAACGCGCAAATACAGATTTGGAATTAGGATGGATAGAAAAAATTTGCAAGATTCAGAAACCTGCGTTTTCCGGAGTACCAGGGATAAATAAAAATTACCAAATAACTCAAGACAGCTCTCCCTTGGACATATTTGAAATATTGTTCAGCACAGACCTGTTGAAACGTATACAGAATGAAACGAACCGGTATGCAGCACAGCAAATGAAGAAAAAGAAGAGGGCCCTTTGAAATCCAAATCTGTATTTGCACAGTGGAATCCAGTGACATTACAAGAAATAAAAA
The DNA here is from genome assembly GCA_013340265.1 of Coptotermes formosanus. Classification (NCBI taxonomy): domain Eukaryota; kingdom Metazoa; phylum Arthropoda; class Insecta; order Blattodea; family Rhinotermitidae; genus Coptotermes; species Coptotermes formosanus. Next base: position 955,640 of record BLKM01000501.1, on the reverse strand, counting down.
AATTATTTTCGGTAGTCATACACATGAGCGTGTTATGCAAGTCATCTCTGCGGGATTACTGGAGTTTGCGTCCCATTATTCAGACCCCATATGCAGCTTCGGTTGGAATGTCTCGTGATAGGTTCCTCGCGATACTGACAATGTTACATCTGAACAACAGTGATGCAAAGGCAGCTAGAGGGGAGCCAAACTATGACCCTTTATTCAAAATTCGGCCAGTTATTGACACACTAATTGCCAAATTCCAGGACGTCTACACACCAGAAGAAGAACTGACTGTCGACGAGACAATATGCCCATTTTGAGGCCGCATATTCTTTCGTGTTTATATCAAAGGAAAGCCCCACAAATATGGAATAAAAATGTTCGAACTTCGTGAGGCCAAAAGCGGCTACTTCTACAACCTGGAAGTATGCACTGGGGCACATCCCACCAACTCAGAACACAACACTGTGGTCAGTGTTATTGACAGATTGTGTGACAAAATAAAAGGGAAGGGCCACAGTGTGTACATGGACAGATGGTTCTCCAGTCCAAAAATTTTTGACCATTTATGGGCTTGTAAGACAAAGGCTGTAGGCACAGTGATGTCGAACAGAAAAGAAATGCCTAAACAGGCATTTTCTGTAAAACTGGAAAAAGGTGAAAAAATATCATGCCAATGGGATCACCTATTGGCCATCAGGTGGAAGGACACCCATGATGTATTTTTCCTAACCAGTGCCCACGAAGATGAAACTGTTGAGGCACCATCGTCAAGGGGGACACATAAAATAAAACCAACCATTGTTTTGGACTACAGTAAGTATAAGACTGGTGTGGACAGATCAGACCAGATGCTGTCATATTATTCATTTGAAAGAAAGACAATAAAATGGCAGAAGAAACTTTTCTTTCATCTATTCGACCTAGCAATTGTCAATGCACACATCTTGCACACAAAAACGAACAAGAAAAAACTTTCGCTGGAAATATTCTACGAAAATGTTGCTGAAGGACTGCTCGCTAGTGCCGGCACAGAACCTCAAGTACAAGGTCAGACCAGCAGTCCAGCGGGCAGACTCATAGGGAGAGACCATTTTTTATATAGGGTTCCTGTGACACATGCTAAGCTGGAAGGAAAGGCTCAGCGCTCATGTTGCGTGTGTGCAGAGAGAAGCAAGCACCAAACCGGGAAGACTGTAAAAAAATGCACGACAATATACTGTCAAAAATGTGACATACGACTTTGTATAGGGCAGTGTTTTGAAGTTTACCACACAAGTCTGAATTAGTGGGAGAGAGAGTAACGTTCATTTTCAGGGGTCAAGCCGCAAAAACCTAATCTCTGTGAGATTTGTAAATTGAAGTGGCCTTCTAGTGACTTATAAAATTCGTGATTCCGGCCTCAGAATTTCGGCCTGTGGTGTCAGACTCCAAATCCACGTAAGTACTCCATTTTTTGTGCACAAGATAGAGCAAATCTTCTGCGATGGCGTGAAAAAATTTCGTATTATTACAACAAAAAATGCCATACCTTTAAATTTTTTTTAATGCCCTTAAAATCAGCCAGCACGGGGGATTTAAAAGTTTAAATGGCGGCCGGAGGGAAAGTGTTAAACCACTTCATTGAAATTACCTCTGTATCAACAAAATACATACAAGTATATTTGATTCATATATGCAGTGAACTCCTACATGTTTCGGCCAGCACATGGGCATCTTCAGGGAGGTAAAAGTGTGTATAAATGAATTTAAATATATTTGTGTGCGTTTTGTTGATATTACTACTATGTGTCATTGATTAATGCACAGATTTTGGATGATATAAAGTTGACTGCTGTGTTGTTTAATTGTACTGCAGGCACAGCAAGCTACATGTAAGTGTTTTTCTTGTTATTATATTTGGTGCATAGTCCTATGCATGTTAGTGTAACCCATTTCGTGTTTTTTGAAAGCTGAAAATTTTCTTTTTAGGTATGTTAATAATGATTATGTCTCACTGTTTTGTACCTGTCTGCATATAACTTCTGCTGCAGTTAAACCCCCATTAATATGAGGAGCATTTGAGAAGTTCCCTGTGTGTGATCAGTACAGACTACTGGCTCAGTGTATCCGTATAAACTGTGTCACAACATACAACTTTCCTCTACTGTGTGCAGTAACCACAAACACTGACACTTATATCAATGAGGCCAGCAGTAACAATGTCACACGCATGTATCACGTGTATAGGGAAGTACAGTGTTCATGATGTAATATGAAGTGATTGCCACACTGAATGTAGTTCTTTTACCCTGCTAGTTTTATGCTATCTCATCATACTATGAGCACTGGTAAATTGATACTTTGATCATCCTTACATGTTTTATTTTCTTAATACCAAGTAATTCTCCTTCATGATCTCAACCTGAAATTATTTCTTCAGAAATAAAAGACAAGACACACCTCCTTCACCAATAGAACCCAACTGTCTCTTCCTTGGTATCCACATGACAAGGGAATCTTCAGTAGCTAGAGTAGATAGTGTTTTTTGTATACATAAACATAAGTTTAAATACATTTAAAAATCAAGGCTTTCTTTAGTTTGGTGCTCATATTATTTTGTTCTCAGAGAACCCTTGACACATTGGACACTGGCATACCTTATTAATTATATACCCCAATTCCCAGACATTTTCCATGTACAGATAAAAGAAGAAAGACTGTTGATCACAGTCATTTACTTGACAAAAGTTTTATTGTCAAAGGTGTATTACATGCTTATGACAGCTATTAAGTGGTACTCCTTTATAAAAATATTTAGAGAAGAAGTGTGTTTGTAATTGTAATATGCTCTAATACAAATGGAGAGTTCAGTTTTACAGTGTATGAGATGCACTCTGTAATGTGCGTTGGTTTTTATTTCAGCCAAAATATTGAAATAAGACTTTTCTATTAGCAATATAATAATATAAATAAATAATCTTAGAAGATGTGGTACACCTTTAAAATGTTCATTAAAAGTACATAAATGTTAAGCTCTATGTTATTTCATTTTTGTGGTGGGTGTTCACATATTTGTAGTATACAATTCATAGGAGATGCACCAAATATTGTCTTTTCCTTTGTAAGCCATAGGATATTCACAGACAATAAATTTTTAAATGAAGGTGAAAATGAAAACTTCCTGTTCACAGGATCATCCTTTTATCCAGTGAGTGTTCTGGTTCTGAATTGTACACCACTCTGAACTTCTGAAGGAAATATTTGTAGTAATAATATGGAAAAAGCACTGTCAGTCACTACTAAGTTGTGATCAAGGGTGTTTTTTTTTGTATCATCATTGTCAGCAGTACTGCAATGATATGGATTAATTTAAGGAAATATTCATAGACTGGTTGAGTTTTGAATAGTCTGGATGAATCATCTTTTAGTTGGCTCTGATCACTGAAATTCAAAGCTTGCTACATTGCCCCAAAACAGTTTTGGCTCATTTGTGAAAATATTGGTATACTTACTGTAGCATCTGTAGACCAGAAGTCTTGTTATCTTTTTAACTTATCCTGTCAGATGTATGATCCTAAAAATTTTTTTGTTTCCAAAATGATAATGTGAGTATATTTCAGGGATTTGGAGGAAATTTTCCATTTGTCTGCATTCTGCGTATGATACATATTTGATTTCTTTGTGGAAAGTTGATTGATGTTGTCTCCAGTCACCATACCAACAATGTGGAGTGTATCTGAGAGGCCATCTGTAACTATATTCAGTGCTGTGTTTCCTAAAAGTGGCTCTGTGTTTGGGGGTTTATCAGTTTTACCTTGTCCATCAACTGTTTAATGTGGGGTTGGTCCACTGATCTCACCATTTCATGTGTTGGTAGATGAAGCATTGCAAACTTTTACACGGCCTAGTGGTTGGTAAGTTACTGTCAGCTGCTTCTATCACTCGATTGGCTCTGAAGAAAGTTCTGATACGGTTTTCTTCCCTGTTAAATGTTTCATACTGAAATACATTGTTGGTGCTGGGTAAAATTATGGAAGAGATTGCTGACAAAATTTGTGTATGAATGGAACCATTGCTTGGAGTATATGTATTTCTTGGGTCACAGGGGCAAAAGCAATTCAGAATTTGTTTGTATGGGTGTCATAAGCATCTTTTTTAAACTTCATCATGACCTTTAGATAATATGAGATCAGTCATAGCAGCTGCATGTGTATAAATGATGCAGTGTTTGAAAATGACTTTAACCATGGCCCATATGAAAAACACAGGATTTAAATTGTAACTTTTTTCATAATCTGTATGTAATGTGTTAGGTTTTGAATGTCAGGTCTTACTGTGCATGCATGTTCTCCATCAGGTATGTACTGCCAAACCATATGATGCTTCAGATTGCAGAATCTCTGCCAAGGGAAATGCAGGGTATATTGGCATGCTGTAACCCTATTCCTCCCCTTGTACGTCAGAATTTGTTTGCACTTCACCGCATCATTCTGGAAGCTCGGGATCAGCCACTTGTGAAGGTAAACACCCCATTATCTTCTTCGTTTTTTGTTAGTTGAAATTATTTCATGTGTGGCAGATTGACAGGACAGTGTGCCTTGGTAAAAATGAATTTCATAGTGAAAAAAATCATGTTCAAGGAAACATATTAAATCCATACTCTTCAGAATTGCATTCTCTCTGTTTATAACCTGTTGATGTACAAATGTAGGCAGATTGTGTAATCAATAAATCACATGCCTTGGTACTGATTAGCATACCTTGCTGCTTGACCAGATCAAATCTAGTGAAGCTGATGTAGACACAAACACATCATCAGGTGTCAGGCACATGGATGACACCAGCACGATGCTGATGATGAGTCTGATAACACAAAGCTTAAATTTAACAGGTGGGTGGCTTCAAGATTCATTGTGTAGGAGTCTCTTGTCTAGGGATAGTTACTTTCTTGAATATTAAATTTTACTTAAATAGATTTTGTGCATCGAAGACTCATAGTTTTCTTCATTGCACAATATAGCTAAAGTCCCCCCTGCCACCTGCATCCCATTCATAAACCTTACCATATTTACGCGGACAACAGCCGCACTTTCACTTTTAAAGGGGTGTTATATGTAAGTTGTTTTGTAACTTATAAATACATTATTTGGACACATTAAAGCGGACAAACATTGTGGCTGAAAAATAAAAAATTGTAGGAAATGTTCTGATACTTATTGACTTATATATGCAGTGGAATATCACGAAATTGAATCTCATTCCTTTTTAACACTGAGGCTTTTGGTTTCAGCCCATCCTGGCAGAAGAGTTAGGGACAAGGGTCAGTACTCAGACATGGATCAAAGTGAACCTGGATGGAGCCCTCCACTGTCCTCATGATCTGACACACATCCAGGATTTCAGGGATGACCTTCCAACGCTTCTTGGATGCGCCAGTTATGCTGATCAGACAGGATCTTGTGCTCTGAAGATACAGAAGAGGAAACCACAAATATCTTTGTTTGAGGTACTTCTCATTAATAACTGTACAGCACAGTAATGTTTTCTTTAACTCATTGTCAAAATGTGTTTGAATCCCATTTCTGAAACCAGAAATCAGGGTTACTGACTGAATGCTATAACTTGAATCTTTCTTAGTTTGCATTAGAAACCGTATGTCCAGTACAGCTAACACTGGCATCTGACTGCAGTGGATTGAATCTGTAGCCAGTTAAGTTGAACTGATACTACCAGAACTTGTTTCTTTAATCTGCTAGCATGCTTTAACTTCTTTGAGATGCCTGTTCATTCACATGTTGTTTGTAAGGATCACGGGATGAAAGTTGAAGGCATTAATTTGTTTGGTAAAACACAGGAAAAGTTTTGTATTAGTTGTGAGCCATTGTTTTATTTTTGAAATTTTGGACTGATTTTAGGTAGGTATATGAAGAGAACAAAGTCGAATATTGGCAGTATACCTATGGGTTAGTTGGCAATATTCAAACACAAACTACTCATTCCCCCTCCCACAGAAAAAGCTGTGTCATGTTTGAAACAATATTTCGTGAAGACCTGCAACCTACGTAGAATCTGGGGGCCAGTAGTTCAGGACTAGTCTATGAAATAATGTAAGTTGAACTGCAGGAGAAAAACAGGCCCAAATTTCCTGGTGGCTGCAGGCTTTCTGTGCTCTAATGCTTTCATGATAGCACCCATACTCAAGGTCATGATGAATAATGTGTGTTCTGGTGAAATGGTTTATGGACAGGCAATAAGATGACATTATGGCTGTTGGAATGAACTTCTCCTGCTAGATGTAGATAGAATGGAGTCTGCCGAGTCATTTCCTGCTTAACATAGGGCTTAACCGCTTGTGGTTTTTGAGTAATGCCATGTTAAGTACAAGTGTGTGTTGTACCATTTGCAATATTAGCATAACTAACAAATAGGAGGCCTGAAAAAATGGCACACGTGCATCAAATTTTGCTCTACAGAGGTGAAAATTCTGCAGGAACTTTCAAAATGTTGAAAGTAGTGTGAAGTGGACACAGTGGGAAGAAAAGAAGTTTTTGAATGGTTTTTCAAATTCAAACACAGCATCACCTGTCTTGAAGGTTCTGAATGTTAGGACATCCCATTGATGAGGAAAACAGATGAAAATGTCAATCAGTCGTCAAAAACAGAATTGCTGTCTGTAAATTTGCTAACATGTTGGGAATTTCACTAGGGTCAGTTCAGGACGTTTTGAAAGGGTCTGAAAATGTGTCAGATTGTTGCCAAATTTGTGCCTGCCTCCTGAGTGAGGAATGAAGGAGAATTGCATCCACTTGTGCCAAGATCTTTAAGAGAGTCTTGAAAGGACCCAGAAATTCTTTCAGAGATAATCACAGGTGATGAGACCTGTGTTTACTGGCACAACCCAGAAACCAAGCAACAGTTGTCTGAGTGGAGGAGCCAGTCGTCTCCATGCCCACAAAAGGAGGCATGTTCACTCAACTGTTAAGAGTATGCATATTGTTTTTTTCAACATTTACAGAGTTGTTCATGGAGAATTTGTTCCACAACCACAAACGGTAAGTGAACATTACTACATTGACACCTTATGGCATCTGCAGGAAAGTGTGTGGTGAAAACACGCTGCAAAGTGGAATTTGGGGGATTGGTTTCTCACATGACAGCACACGTGCTCACTCTGCTATGTCTGGTCATGAATTTCTGGCTAAAATTGACTATTATTCCACATCCTCCATACTGACCAGAGTTAGTACCATGTGACTTCATTGTTAACCCCCAGACTCAAGGTGGCAATTAATGATGTTCCCATGATTCAAACAAAATTACAGGATTTGCTTGCTGAGTGTCTAACAATGCACTTCACAGAAGGCTTTGAATGGTGGCATGATCAGTTGGCTCACCATGCGTAGCCCCAAAGAAACTCTTCTGAAGGGGACAGCATTGATTAGAAGGTAAGTGTTGTTGTTATAGAACCATAAGATCATCCCAGAAGCCATTTGATTGTACCACATATTACCTCTGTTTGATGCCACATAATCTAGGCAGGTGAGAAAGCATTTTTAAATAAAATATCAAGTTTGTGATGTATGTGATAGCTGTAATATGGGAAAACATCAACAACGGAAGAGCGGTAAGGATTAGGTGCATTGAATGTACCTGTTATTGTATGTTACGCTCAGGAAGTAGTGCTTGTTAGTGTATTGTCATATTGTGATACTTGTTCATTCAATGTCTTCTTCAATAATCATTCTCATTGTTCCTTTTAGCAGTCTACATTATATTGCTGTGGTAAAAGTTTGAAGTTTAGAGAGACTTCTGTTACTGCTTTTTTAATTTTTTTATTTTTTATTTATTTTTTAATTTTTTATTTATTTATTTTTTTTCTTGATCATCTATACACTTATTTGTAGTTCAAGAAACATGACCCGTTCAGAAATTGACACAGTTGGGGGTTTATTGAGTGTTGCAGTCACTGGTTGTAACACGTGGAACTATAGCAGCAGTTATATTAAGGTTGTTCTTTTCATTTACGTGATTGAGAACTCAGGTTCTTTCCTTTGTTTTATGTGGTATTTCAAGTGTGTGCTGTCACTCTTAACTGTAGAGTTGATGCGTGTATATCTGGTGTTTCAATGTGTCTCAAGGCTGAAACACCTGAAGCAGAGGTTGACGCTGTGACCCATGTGCCGTTTATTTGTCCATATGAACGATACAAGCGAGTGAAGCCATTCATCCAGTCACAGGAACAGGAAGCTGCTTCAGCCTCCACTGAGACTGTAGGAATGAATGGGATAAAACAAGATGACGATGATGGTGAGCAGATGCAGAAGGTAAGTCCAGAACAACATCATTTTAAAACATCTGACTTTAATTCATGAAATTTATATGTTGAATACCGTGAATGATCTTTTCAGAGCTCATTGCAGTACACATCTTACACCGACACGTGAATTATAGGCAGGTACAGTGGAACCTGCAAATAATGAACTGTCAAGGGGTCTGAACACTTTCATTTTCAGGTGTCTGTATGATAAAAAAAGAATACTGCACAATATGCACCCCATGCATTAAAGACTAATACAGAGACGATACAAAATTGTGCTGCACATTTCACTACACACTTACTGAGAAATTCTTATTTTTATTTTTCTCTGCCTTCTGTGTTTTTTCATCATTTCCTTCCAGAAACCAAAAAGCATTTTGTACATGCTAAGATTTTGTCGGTGGATGGGTTTACATCTCTCCTATTTTTGACAGGAAGATACCACTGCGTGTAGAAACTCTAGTGGACAAATTTATAAGAACAAAAAATAATAAATACAGTGAAACCGCGATACATTGTTTTTGAACGGGATGGAAAACAAAAACGATAAATATGGAAAAGTGATGGTTGCAGGAAACCATTAATAACTATAAATAAGAAAAATTTGACTTCTATTTATTGGCAATTACATGATGCAACGCTTCATTAAAACTGCTAATTCATGTGAAAAAAAACTCTAATTGGTAGTTGTTTTGTAGAAACTTTGTGTCTAAGTTTAAAGAACGAGCTCTCCAAGCTTAGAACACTCATAATCACCATCGCTGTTGCTGTGTGCGTAGACGAATGATTTGACTTCCATGAGCGCTTCTTGCGCTTCGGCAAAGTTCAGCACAACTTCGGTTCAGGTTCACTATCTTCCCCTTCCACACTCATTGTTCCCACGTGGCTCTCGCACAGCTCCTTCACCGTATTAGCACCGCTGGTCGCCAGGTAGCTGTCCACAGACACGTGGTCGTCAAAAGTCTCATTATCCATGCCACTGAACTTTTGCCAGTTGCGAAAAGCATCGTCATCTTCATTCCTCATTGTGACATCACTAACATCTGAGGGTTGTCCACGCCTGTAGCCAACTTTTCAAAAACAATATTCAAGGGTCTGCTGCGTTACTTTCTGCCAGGCCGACACAGTGTAGCGCATGGCTTCTAGGACTTCGATCTTATTTTTCTGATCTTTGCCGGCATTCATTAGGCAAACAGCTGTTTGCACAACACGCCAACACAGAACGCAGCTGTTTGATAAGGGAAATGAGGAGAATGATGAGAGTGGGAATAAAACACTCAACTGCTACTGTAGCCCGAAAGAAAAGGATGGAGATATGATGTCTTTGAAGCCGGTGGCGCTAAGAAAGCATGGAACATGTGCACACACTCAGTTTTTCAAACTCATTGAAGGTGATCACGCATTCACTGCTCATAAGCTACTAAATCATCGTTTCAGTTTTCCAAAAACGAGCATTGTGGGAATCTGCTGCATCAGGACCATGATTTTTCAATGATCACTGCGATAAAACGATAGTTTGAGGAACGATGGAGGTGGGAAGAAATAGTGTAATTTATATGGGGCTAATTCCGGGACCAAACAAGACACAAAATTTGCGGGAAAACGATGGTAATGGGAACAATGCATCGAGGTTCCACTGCACTTGGGCACACTGGTTTCTGTAAAAGTTATGTTTTCCATTCTGTCTCAGTACTGAGTAATTTGGTACATTATTTGTGGTAATTTCTGCACAACTGGGTGATGGCCTCTGCTTATCCTCCTTAGTAGTTTATCATACCTTCCTTCATGGCCCAGTTGGCCTTGAGTTACACAATGGGTTTAAATGGTATTCTAGACCTTCTGTTGAAATATCCAATGTTTTGGCTTTAACTACAAGGCCAGCACTGGTGCCTTGCCTGATACTACAGGTAAGCTGTTTTTTCCCCCTTTGAAGTTTTAAGTGCTTATGTCTGTTTTGTTATCTTCCTGTCAATGGCTATTTAATGTTGAGGATCATTTAAATATGTACATAAGTTTTTAAATTTTATGGGTTTTCCTGTCATGTAAAAAATTTATACAGTGACTTGTCAAATACATTTATAACATGAATACACATGGGGATGCAAGGGACCAGAATGGTCAAGAGAAGAGGTGTACAAATATGCTGTAGATTGTATGTGGCATTTATATATTCTTCTTTGAAATCTGTGATCGGACTGCTTTGATCACAATAATTCCTACTACATTGCAGTATCTTATTACTGCTTGCTGAAATGTGCAGAGCTTAAGCAAGAACAGTTTCAGAAATTTACAGTTGTAGCAACAATAAATATATATATACATAAACTGTGTAATCAATGCACTATGTAGGACTGTGGTTCAGCATGACTGTGTGTAACTTTCGATAAGGCACATTTCATTTCATGAACTTTTTTTGCACTGTTTCTGTGATACAGTCAGTAGCAAAACTGCACTTTATAACACGTGGATACAAGACTCACTGTAATTTATGCCATGTGGGTGTGTTACTTACCTTTATTCCCCCCCACCCACCCAAATTTAATTTGGTTGCAATCACTCTAGGATCAGATTTTAAAATCCCCCTACTCCTGGATGACAGGCTGTTTGCACCAAATTAAAATATGGCCACAAGCCTCACAGTAATGGGAGATTCAAAATTCTTATTCCTAGATGGGAAGTTTGAATATGGCTTTGAGCTTATTCTTGGAACATATCTGTTTAAGGTTTATTTTTAAGACCAGTGGGTTTGAGTATTGAACCAAGAGAAACTTAATAGGGACAGCCAATATCTTGATTTGGAACACTGAACTCAAACCCCATAAGATGGAAAATTTTAAATTGACATTAATGGGGCTTTCCACTCTAATGAGCACAGTTTTGTTGTTTTCCTGCCTTCAGTTTACCAGAAAACGCAAGATGTTTGACACACAATTCTCCAGTGCTCAGCCTGAACAGGGTAAAGTGGACAATGGTGAGGTACAGTCAAGCAAGAGATGTAAGCTAGATGAACATGGAGGTGATAGTTCTTCCTCACATTGCATTCCACAAACTCACAACAGGAAAAGAAAACATGGAAGAAAGGAACAGGAAGAAGGTTTCCAGCCATATGACTACAGTAAAGTGGATTTCAGCAGATTCCAGGGTGGTAGCAAAATCTCTGTAACAAATGACAGAAATGAAGGAAAACCAAAGGTAAGTTTGAATATTGGTAAATAAGAAACCATCCATATTAACAATATATATTACAGTGATGCTGTTCAGCTGCTTATTGCAGAACATGCAGTAGCTCAGTGCTGAGCAGGGTGTATGCATGGAAGGGAAAATATTTAGTGCTCCAAAGGTAGAATGGGAATGCTTTATATTTCTTCCTAACATAATGGGGTTAGTTGTTCCCTGTTCTTGTCCTAATTTGTGTAAATGATTAAATAACAATGTGACAGGTAACAATGCCACAAGAAATGAAAAATTGATTCAGGTATGGAAGAAGAATCCTTTAGTAACTACACTGCAAAGACACATATACGTTAAAAGTGCATTGGTAAGGGTACAGCTGACTACGTAAGTCTGTCATGATGAAAATTAACCTTTATTATGCAACAAGACCATATTCTGGTGTCCAAAATATACTCGTACTTGTGAATGGCCTAGCATGCCAGAGGCTCGTCTCTGCATTTATTTGGCAGGAGGTTGGATGCCATGCTAAGCCATAAAAACTCAGGTTGTCATGAGACAAACTCGCATTTCCATCCATCTGCTAAGGTTAAAAATGTACCACCACCTTGTATATGTTATCATGAAGTTATGCAGTAACAAGAGGTGCTAGTCTGTTAACTCCTCCATCAGTATTGAGTAAGTTAAGTAATGATCTTAACTACTGTGAGTGCAGCCTTGCATGAATTTCCATTTTCTTTCTCAAGGTTACATAATAACATAAAGTAGCCGCTGAGGCCAACACTGTCATGTGCATGGCATGGGTTGCTATCTTCACCATTAGTTTGGCCTGAAGTAGAGAAGCAAATTAAACCGCATGTAAAACAGGGTTACTGTTACCAGTTTGTTACACTGCCTCTCACCTTTTCTGTATGTTATAGCATTGTGTTTCATTTTGAGATTTGGAGGCCTAACTGGCAAATGATGCACCACATCAGTGACAGTACACTCCTGTAATACCACTGCAATCGGTACAATGTGACATATCCTCACAGCACCCATGTTTATTCAGTGGTATACAGATATTAGCCATAGGACATCAAAACTACCATGCAGGAATTCTCATTGTTATCAAACCTGTACAGCAGTTTTCTTTTGTACATTGAGTACTAATGCACCAACTTTATTCACCAGCAACTTCAGTCCTGCACAGTAGCTTTCAACTCCTTTCACAGTCACCTGCAGTCACTTGTTATGAGACATCCATAAACATACCAGTATGTTCAATTCTGGATGTGATACCGATACTGCCAAATACAAATGTGGCTACATTGCACTTCGTGTAACAATTTTTCACCATAAGACATTCATTCACTACAACAGACTTTTGCTGTAACATTTAACTAACTAACTCCATGGAGCAGAGGCCTTCTTGAGAAGCTAACAGTTTCTCAGCTAGTCAAGAAATTCCCCGCATTTTATGGAACCCGAAGGTTCATTACCGCATTCACAAGAGCCCGCCACCTGTCCCTATCCTCAGCCAGCTCAATCCAGTTCATGTCCTCCCATCCCACTTCCCGAATATCCATCTTAATATTATCCTCCCATCTACGCCTGGGTCTCCCAAGTGGTCGCCTTCCCTCGGGTCTCCCTACCAAAATCCGGTATGCACCTCTCTCCTCCCCCATACGTGCCACATGCCCCGCCCATCTCAGTCTTCTCGATTTGATTACCCGAATAATATTTGGTGATGAGTACAGGTCATTAAGTTCCTCGTTATGTAGTCTTCTCCAATCCCTTGTCGCCTCGTCCCTCTTAGGCCCAAATATCCTCCTCAGCACCCTATTCTCGAACACCCTCAGTCTTTGTTCCTCCCTCAGTGTGAGAGACCAAGTTTCACATCCATACAGAACAACAGGTAAAATTATAGTTCTGTATACCCTAATCTTTGTGTTTTTGGATAGCAACCTGGAAGACAAAAGATTCTGCACCGAATGATAGCAAGCATTCCCCGACTTCAGTCTGCTCTTAATTTCTTCATGAATGGAGTTTCGATTTGTTAGGGTTGCTCCCAAATATTTGAATTCTTCCACCCTTTCAAAGGAGTTATTATCTATATTTATGTTGTGATTGTCGTGCATTCTGATTTCGAGACATGACCATGTACTTAGTTTTCTCAGCATTTACTTCTAGACCAATCTCCTTACTAGCAATAATTAAATCTTCTGCATTTTTCTTTATGCTATGTATGCTTCCGCCCAATATATTAACATCATCAGCATAAACCAGAAGCTGATGTGTACCATTCAATTTCAAGCCCTCCTGGTTTGCCTGAACCCTCCTAATGGCATATTCTAAAGCAAAGTTGAAAAGCAATGGCGACAGAGCATCTCCTTGTTTCAAGCCATTCTTAATAGGGAACGTGTCAGACAGATGTTTGCCTACCCGAACTCTGCTGTATGTTTCACTTAGGCACATTTTTATTAACCTTACTAGTTTCATGGGGATACCGAACTCAATGAGAATATTCTATAAGACCTCCCTCGTAACTGAATCGTAGGCTTTCTTGAAGTCTATAAATAGCTGATGCACTGCCTCATTGTATTCCCATTTTTTCTCAAGAATTTGACGAATGCTGAATATATGATCAGTGGTTGACCTGTTACGTCGAAATCCACACTGATGATCCCCAATAATTTCCTCTGCATATGGAGTTAACCTTGACAAAAGGATGTTGGATAGAATTTTGTACATAGTCGACAAAAGTGATATGCCTCGATAGTTACTGCAATCTGTCTTATCACCCTTCTTATAAATAGGCACAATGACCGACTCCTTCCATTCCTCAGGCAATTCCTCCTTATTCCAAATAGAAATAATAAGTTTATGGATTTCAGACCAAATAATCCTAGCCCCTGCTTTAATCAATTCTGCTGGAATCTGATCAATACCTGGTGATTTGTGGCTTTTTAGTTTTTCAATAGCCATCTCAACCTCAAAGGCACTGGGCTGAGGCACTAGTGGCTCTGCTGTGTGTACTTGAATCTGCCTAACATCATTAACCCCGTGTATATTCAACAGCTGGGAGAAATGATTCCTCCACCTAGCCAAAATACTGTGGGAGTCTGCAACCGGGTCACCCTTCTCATCCTTTACTACATTAATTCTAGGCTGGTACCCCCTCTTAAACTCATTGATACCCCTATACAAGTCTCTTATATTCTTGTTCTTACTGTTTGTTTCAGTTTCATTAATTTTAGCTTTCAGGTATTCCTTCTTTTTGTTCCTGAAATGTCTACTAGCTTCACGTCTTACGTTGTGCAGATTATCTCCATTATTTTGGTTTGGATTCTGTAACCACTGAATTTTAGCCTGCTTCCTTTTATCTAAAAATTCTGCACATTCTGCATCAAACCATGGTTTATGCTGCTTCCGTTCGTGTAGACCTAGACTCTCTTGAGCCGAGATTTTGATATTCTCCTTAATGTTTTCCCAAGCCCTATTCATGTCCTCACTAACATTTAAGTTTTCCAGAGCTGCAAACCTGTTTGAGATCTTAAGCTGATACTGTTTCCTAGCCTCTAGTTCACTTAGCTTCTTGAGATTAAATCTCTCTACATCAAACTTCTGTGCTGCTTGTTTACTTACTGCCAGTCTTTCCCTAACTTTCGCAACCACCAGATAGTGATCAGTATCACAGTCAGCTCCCCTGAAAGCTCGCACATCGAGTATACTGGAATGCCGTCTCCTATCTATCAATATGTGATCGATCTGATTGTGAGTCTTCCCATCAGGAGAGGTCCAGGTGTATTTATGAATGTTTCGGTGCGGAAACATAGTGCTCTTAACAACTAGATTCTTTGATGTGGCAAAGTTTACTACTCTAACACCATTATCGTTGCTATCCTGATGTAAACTCTCATTCCCAATAGTCGGTTTGAAAATATCCTCTCTCCCCACTTTTGCATTAAAATCTCCTAACAGAATTTTCATATGGTACTTAGGAAAATGATCAAAAACCCCTTCTAATTCCTCATAGAAGCTGTCCTTTGAATCATCACCCTTCTCTTCCGTTGGTGCATGCGCATTCAGAACAATGATATTACACCAGCGGCCTCTCAGCACTATGTATGACATCCTAGCACTAACAAACTCCATTCTCTTGATTGCTGATACCATTCTTTGGTGCACAAAAAAACCTGTTCCCAATTGATGATTTTCCTGCCCTTTGCCATAGAAAAAAGTATACTCCCCGGCTCTTACAGTCCCTTCTTTGTCCCACCTAACCTCCTGTACACCCACTAAATCTAACTTGTATTTAGCTAATTCCCTGGCCACTGTCATAAGTGACCCTGGCCTATACATGCTCCTCACATTCCATGTTCCAAAACTCATATCCTTTTTCCGTAGCTGGGGTCGTACCAAAGAATCGGTCCAGGTCCGAGGCTTTGTAGGCTGTTTCGTAACATCATAATTTTATACGGTGAGGAGTTGTTAGCACCTCGCCCAACCCCCAAGCTGGAGGACCACCCCTTGTCGGCTGTCCACGACTGCTTATTCAATGTATTCGCAGCTATCCTCCATACCTGGAGGCCGTTCCTCCATCCGCAGCCCGAGGACGCGCCATGCCGTGGTGACAGGGACCCACTTAACATGGTGCTGTATCATTTATGTCACTAAAATTTGGAGGCTTCAAAAAATAACACCCAATACTAATCCCTGTTTCTTTCAGAGCAAACACAGAAGACATTCAGGGAAGAACAAAAGTATGACATTTGGAAGGAGCCAGTGGTAGCTGTTAGTTTGGAGGACACTGCAGGACACCTGTCACAAGAGCAGTAGACCAGTACTCTGTAATATGAGTTACCACAGCCATATCTCTTTGGTGGTGAGTAAAAATAAATAAAAAACTGCCTTGCTTTTGTACATGCAGAACAGATTTTAATATATATGGAATAAGAAGAAATAACTTTGCAATATACCTTTTAATATAGTATAACAAAATTCATGTAGAATACAGACCTGAAAACTGAGATAATTGTTTATTCAGTTATGACATAAGTCACCATATTTCTGCACATATTCAGTGTCTATTTACATTACAGTCTACTGAAAACAATTCATAAAACTGATTCTTTCCCACTCCTGAGGAATCTGACACTTCAATTCCTTCCCCTTCTACAGCACTGCAAAGATAAATTTATGATGAAACCATGATCCCTGAAAAATGGAACACGTGACATCTGAAGAATGCTTTTATTTAAACACATGTATGAAAACAATGGAATGAATAAATGCTTTAAAGTATCAGGTCAGAACAATATCCATGAGATTACAACACATCCTAAAGAGTTTACAGTGCAAGGATGGGCTACAGTCACTTTATTCATTACAGGAAGTAAATAATCAACACTGGTAGCACCACTTTTCCTTTAAACACAACTGGCAGCAGGTTTATCAGGAGCAGATAACATGGTAAAAGATGTGTCCACGTTGAAAAAACCCTACTGAAATGTTAAATTTAACGAACAGGTATTTGGACCACTTGTTTTGTTACCTCTCAGACTCCCTGTGCTGTAGGTGCCCCATGCAGTCCTTGCATGATGACTTAAAAATACCTATCACTACATCTGAAATTTTGTATACGTTCATACATCCCTAGATGGCTCCTAGCTTGAACTTTCTCTTTTTAAAACATTCACAACATACACATTTAAACCACACACAATGCAAAATAATTCCATATCTATTGCAATGACACTACTTCCAAACTTAAGACTTCCTGCATTCTCTCTTCAGTCTTTTAGTCCAATGTTTGTGACATTAACTGTGAGAATTGTTTACATCATTCCACCCATTCCTCCCATCCCACCCATACCACCCATTCTTCCTCCTTCTGCTCCTGCCAGATCTTCCTTAGGAATATCAGTTACAACAGCTTCAGCCGTTGTCAGCAAGGAGGCAACTCCAGCTGCATCTGTTAAGGCCGTCCGGACAACCTGTAAAAGATTGATGTTGACTGCCAAGTTACTGAAAAGTGGTTAATTTTGGCTGTACATTCATTCCTAAATATTACAGTGAAATATCAATTAAGTAAATGCTGACCAAATGAATGGCACAATTGGGAGGTTTAAATAAAAATTCAGATATTAAATACCTTGAATGAATGTGATCATAATATCGCATTATATATATACCTCTCAAAGCTCAAGCCTGTTTCTGTTAAATTACATGCTTTTAAGTACATGAAATTAATGGGAAACATTCATTGATCACAGTTTGTCTAGAAATGACTAATCTGCTGCTGAATAGTAAAATGTTTAAGACACTACTCTGCTGCGAAAGCAAGCTGCCTCACAGATGAATGCAGTCTTGTGGGTCATATGGCCTTAAAGATGGTCAACCTAAGATCGGTACGTAACATCCTGATGTGGATTAGGTGTGTGAAATCTGTGCAAGTGGTGACCATTAACTCAAGACAGAAAAGAAAGAAAAACAAACATCTCGCATATGTTCCTGCCATCTGCCCACCTCAGCTGACTCCTGTACAAATATCTGATCACACGTACTGGTCATACTGTGCATAGCAGCAATATTACCAGTACATACATACATACATACATATATACATACATACATACAGCAAGGCACACTTTCCTCTGCCCAACTGCCCACACACTAACACAGTCCACCTGCACAGCTTTTTGTGTCCAACTCTGTTGAAATGCATGGTAGGTACATTAAAAAGTCTCATACCTTGGTTGGATCAATAATGCCTTTCTCAATCATGTTCACATATTCATTGTTCAATGCATCATATCCAACTTCACTGTCTAGTTCTTCAACTTTAGCAACGACCACTGATGCATCAACACCTGCATTCTTTGCGATCTGCATGCAAGGCATTCGCAAAGCCTTACGGACGATGTCGACTCCTATCAAATGAAATCAGCCCTTGAGAAAATTAAGATTCTCTGCTTTTCATGGAAACTGAAGGTTCATTAGTGTTAGTAACAGCCCACCACTAGACCCTATTCTTAGCCACATGAATCCACTTCATATACTGAAACTCTACTTCCTTAAGACATACTTTCCTGACACTGTCCCATCTATGGTTATGTATCCTAACCAATCTCTATGTGCAGTTTTCCAGTTACAGTTCAGCACTTTTCATCTCTCACTGTGTATATGAATTTTAAAACTAGCACTTCAACTTGTTTTGCAGATTATATAAACACATAGGTATGTGCTGGGCTTACAACACAAAATATTACATGGAAGCAACTGTACCTAATTATTGGAAAATTAATTTCTCTCTAATTTCAACATTTTCATTCTGGAAGATAATGGTTAGCTATGTATTCTTGTTTCTATGAACACAGGACACGGTGGCAGTTTCTCACAAGTTATGAATCTCTGGGTTTCGTAACAGCTCCAGTTTAGTTAAAAACATGAATAATTACTGACTAGTACAGAAACTCCTACATATGTGTTCATATTAACATAGGTTAAAGCAGTTTTTATTGTCTGAATTTTAATAATACTTAATAAAACATTCCACAAAGACACATTAATCCTTCCACAAAAAAGAGGAAAGGTTTTCATGAGGCTGAAGAAGCTATATATTGTTATACCAAAGTTCTCACTATACACAGGTAATCTCTTCCAATTTTATGGTAAATATGTTGGAAATGTGCATACTGTACTATCCTCCTTATCAATAACTAGTACTTACCAGTATCTTGATCAGTGTTGGAAGTTTTGATATTCTTCAGAGCTGGAATGCATCTGAGAAGTGCAGTACCACCACCGGGAACAATTCCTTCCTCGACAGCTGCACGTGTTGCATTCAGAGCATCATTCACACGGTCCTTCTTCTCATTCACTTCCACCTAATTAAAACACAATAATGTGAGAAATAATACTATACTGCACAATACCAACAACACTGATTCTTTATTCACTCTGTTATCAGACTAACATTACTCGCTTCATGATCTTGATCATGAACCTCCCAAGCTGCAATCCAACATGGAGAGCAGGAGATACTCAAATCCTCGGCCTTGATGTCATCATCTCACAGAGACATAATGTGCATGTCAATTATGCCTTTAAGTGTGTAATATTGCCATATCACTAAACAAGGCTAAAAATACTGTCTCCAAATGAAAATTAAACTAACTGGAGTTGTGATTAAAGTGAATGTGTTCTGTTGGCAGCAACTGAACCAGAATGTTTCCATGCTCAACGTAGATATAACCTTGTTGGCAAATCAGCAACAACAACACAAATTCACTTTTCCTTGGTGATGGAACGGACAGTTATTAATATATACACTGCACGTCATACAAATCAGGACTGAAGAGATTGCAGGAATACTGAACTAAGTTTATCAATATGTGTATAACTGTCTGCAACATGAAACAATGTGTCCCAAATTGCAAAGGTACTACCTCTGCGAAGTTCCGTCAAAATTTAAAGAGGTATTTTCACTTCTGGGATGTTATGGGGCACGTGTTGGCAGTTGCCACACTACATCACGTAACAGAGGCCAAAAGCTTAAACTACATGGCAGAAGCCTGAAATCTCACAAAATTTATAGACTCTGGGCTATTAATAGCATTGTTAGATCAACCACAAATGATAAATTCCCAGGCTGATTTGTTAACACTGTATGTACAAGGCAAGTTACATACTGTTGAATGCTGGGAAATAACATGCTTGCTGAAGGTATAACCTATTAGAATCTTACACTTGGAAACTATACCTAGCTTTGCAGTTTCCATACATAAATGACAGTAGTACAAAACCTCACAACCTACTGTCCAACAGCGTTTCTGCGTGTTACACACCTCACTTGACCCTCCAACTTTAAGCACAGCAACACCAGAAGCCAACCGTGCCAATCTTTCTTGCAACTTCTCCTTCTCATACTCTGATGTAGTGTTGGAAATTTGGTCCCGAAGCTGTTCAGCACGGCGATCAATATCAGACTTCTTGCCTTTACCCTACAAACAACAGTGTGTGGCTTTGAACAAGATACTGTATGAAATTTCACTGATACAAAATGGGAGATGAGATATTCCCAGGATCTCATCACTGTAACTTGCACAGTACTCATGCTATCCCACCTCCAGTAACTGTATTGATTTGAGGATGCTCTTATTCATCCCCCTTAGTGAATATGAATATTTCCATGACCATGCACTTTGTGGTCATTCATAAAACCACATCCATGCAAGGCACTGATTAAATAAAAAATTAATAAATTAATGTTTAACTTCTACAGACCACACAGATATGCATGTGGAGGCCCCCTACAGCCCTGTGTTACCCCTGGCTGTCCTTTCAACTAGTAAATCTGACGGCCCTTCATTTCAGTTGTAGGTGCGTTAAAGTTGGCCCCTCTTAGGTCTGAAGGAAAATAATTCAACATCAATAAATGATGTCTTCATATACGTGCACAGCTCTGTTATGTCGTGGACTTTGTTACCCGAAGTATAAGCGTGTCGTCCTTGGTGATAACAATCTCTCCCACTTGACCCAAGTCTGAGACCTGAACATCTTCCAGCTTGACTGTGCTGGCCTCATCTCCAAACACAATTCCACCAGTCGCAATAGCCATGTCCTGGAGTGTAGCTTTACGATTGTCACCAAAGCCTGGGGCTTTCACGGCACCAACTTGAAGTCCAATTTTTAAGCTGAAAGATGTATTTCATTGCAGTACAATACTCCTCTTTCAAATCTTCCAATCTACATCCATCCTACTCCAACACCTTTGATGTATCTTTCTTAACATGCACTGCTAACACCACTGCTGTGTAAGAGTAATCAACTTCATGGCACAAGGTATTTCCTGATGCTAGTAAGTACATACTACTAACTAAATCCTGTTGTGGAGCATGGAAATTGTCATACCCACAGATGTACACCACTAGAATATCTGGAACCAGTTTGACACTATCCTCACAAATGAACCTTGTGTCTCCTAACCAGTTTTTCAACCAATGTACGTATTATAAAACTCAAACATTTGGGAAGGACTGGGAGGACAGCGCATATTGTTCACTGCATGCCTGTTAGCAAATGTCACTTACTCTTAACCTCAGCAACAGATGGAGGTGAGAGGCTAACTTCATGCACCGTTTGTTACCTGCCAGCAAAGAACCCTGGTGCCCACTGAACAGGAGGCTGGGTGGACTCAGAGCCAGTGTGAACATTTTGGGGAGAACAGATATGTCTTGCCCTGCTGGGATTTGAACCCCGGATCAACCAGCCTGTAACTTGGCCATTATACAAACTATGCCATCCTAGCTCCTACCATTAGTTGGTGTATCAATGAGATGTCCATCAGAATGCCCATGGGAACTGCATTTAATAGCCTCTACACCTCTGCCCCCACAAATACCCCACTGAGTCTCAACTGAACTAGCCTCATACAACCCGTTTACAAAATACATTCTGAGAATGAAGACAATCAGTTTCCACCACTGTTTCTATGCCCATTTTTATATTGCACATTCTGGACCCATAATACTGTTAAATGTTCAATTATAATTCAAAACTAAAAGACTCACCGGTTCACAACCAAAGTGCTAAGAGCTTCACCATCTACATCTTCAGCAATTATGACCAATGGTTTCCGCTGAGCATTTGCCAGTTCAAGGGCTGGAATAATGGACTGTACACTGGAAATCTTCTTCTCACTCAGCAGCAACAAACAGTCATTAAATTCAACTTTTGCACCTGAATGTAAAGCAACAGTATCTTTTATCACTTCAATTCAATTCACATTCCTCTTACAGTAATTTCAATCATTATTCTCTCCATCATCAGTGAATACCCAACTTCAAAAGCAAGTTACAGCTACCCATTCATAGTACACTTACGTTACACACTGCACTATCATTCTGTCTACCATCGCTACACAACACTTCCTGGTGCCAGTGGTGCCTTCAGGTTTCATATTTTTGCAGCATCAATTATTTTAAAGACACATTCTAAAATACTACTGCATTGAGGAGGATGAGTGGGTGGAAGGGCATACAGAATTTTAGGCAACCCTGAAAGGACTGCAAGACTGACTATGAAAATAGATTTTAAATATACAGATAGGAAGATATGGTCTGGTATCATCTTACTCGGGATAAGCAGCAGTTGTGGGCATTCATGAATATATTAAGGAAACGTCAGGTTCCAAAACACTGGAGTATGTGTACCTTTTGATGTGTTAATGAAATAGGGTGAAATGTATCCTCGATCAAACTTCATGCCTTCAATTACTTCAAGCTCATCATTCAGGGTCTTTCCATCCTTCACTGTGATCACACCTTCTTTGCCAACCTGTAGCGACAAATTAGCAATCTACAGTATTCCACAACATGACTCAAACTTCCAAGGTTTAGTGCATTCAGTATCACTAGCTACCTTCTTCATTGCATCTGATATGAGGTCACCCACATTTCTATCTCCATTAGCAGAAATTGTTGCTACTTGCGCAATCTCTTCTGGGGTAGTAACAGGTTTTGATAAGGATTTCAAATTGTCTATAACTGCCTCTACAGCCAACATAACACCTGAAACATTAAGCACTATTTTAGGTTTGGCATCATCAAAGACGATAGAGAAACAGCAACTTCAGAGCACCACATAGTTTTTATGTCTTGCAATACTTATGAACAAATTGACATACTATATTACTTTGAATTTAAGACGCACTTTTTTCCACATTTTTCCAACCTGAAAATTAGGGCATGTCTTAAATTTGAGATTTTATTCTTCCCTCTTCAAAAGTTTTGAAAACATCACTTTCCTCAAAGTACAAGTGACCTCGCTAAAAGAGTATTAAGTTTCATGGACAGTAAAATGTACCTGGCTGCAAAAATTGTTGACACTTTTTTAACTTGTTAAACTTCTTTAAAACATAGTTACTCTTTTCTAATTATCATTCCAATTTTTGTCCCCTGAAAATTGCTTTTAGAAGTCAGGTGCGTCGTAAATTAGGGGGCATCTTAAATTCTACATAATACAGTATGTCACACTACTTATTTGTATGGTATCCTGATACTAGCTGACTGACCAGTGTAAGTGTCTTCTACATTTAATATCGCGTACCATGGCCTGTCTGCCAGGACGTCCGAATTTACAGTTCCTTAAATACAAAGTGCACCTATGAATACATAAAAATGTATGCACGTGAATTTGAAAACCACAACAAAATCTAATATAGCTCATCCAGAAATTTACTTCGGCATTTCAGGACGCTACACTTTCTTAACAATGTTACATACGGAAGATTACAAAATGTTGAAATGAGCTTGTCAGACTTTCCGTGTATGCGTCTTCTGTAGCATACCAGATATACAGACAGTAAATGTGTGATGTAAGGAACGATGCTAGTTTTCCCATCACCTGACTTCACACCCCACACAGTTTCAGATTTTAAGCAAGATTTGAGTACTCCCTCATTACAACAATGCTGTTGATAACGTACTCAAGGAAGGTAAGGCCCCATTACTTCACTCTGACATCACCAGATTTGCCAGCCCACTACTTTTTCTTGCAGAGTGTCATCAAAACCACCATGTCTGATTGTAAACTAAGCAGCTGGCCAACTTGATCACTTACTGAAGCAAAAACTCACAGGCAACAACACATATACGAGCCCATCAGTTATCACCTAGATATCAGTCACGCTGTTTCTAACTAATTCTTACACATGCATACAGTACCTCTCCTTATTTCAATAGGGTTTGCACCCTTGCTAATCTTCTCGAAACCCTCCTTGGCAATAGCCCTGGCAAGAACTGTAGCAGTTGTGGTACCATCTCCAGCCTCTTCATTTGTATTATTAGCAACATCTTGTACTAACTTAGCTCCAATGTTCTGGAACTTATCCTTTAATTCAATGCCTTTTGCTACAGTTACACCATCCTTTGTTATTTTAGGACTGCCCCACGACTGTTCCAAAATCACGTTACGCCCCTGAAATATTAAACAGCAAATTAACTTTGTGTCTCAGCATCCTGTCAATGTTTGAGTACTTACGTAACGAAGGGGTAACAAAATATTTGATAAGAGGGCATACTCTGTACTTTGTTTCAAGGCATTTCATCCAACAGCTCCTGAAATGTTAATATCTTTTCAAAATTCTGCATATTTTTAAAAAGCCCTGGATTAAATTCGTTCTTACCATATATTACAAAACAAACAGTGGTGCCTACTCTTAGGCATAGCACATATGGTTGTGTTTATATGCAACTGTGAAGCATACATTAACTCGAAGAACGTGATATAACAGCACAAACAAACCTTTGGTCCCATTGTAACAGCCACCGCATCTGCAAGAATATCTACTCCCTGCAACATGAGAGCCCTTACTTCTGGTCCAAATCGTACATCCTTTGCCATATACCTGGCCTGAGATGACAAATGGCATGCTGCTTTCAAACGTAGCACACTTGGCAAACGATGCATCTGAAAAGATCATCATTCTTAGGCAATGAACCCTGTGTATAATAAAATCACACAAACACATTAAACTTACTCATCAGGCACTTCAGGTGTTGTACCTACACCAAAAATACCTTAACTTCTATCAGAAGACCTTGGGCTCTGTAAAGGTAAAAGTAACCATGTGCTTACTTAAGCACTCCATTAAGGTACATACGGAGAACAAAGATACAGCTTATGCAATCTCGAACATGGCTCTACACAGTCAGCTGCCGGATTCACGTCCACGCCGCCTTATGCCGGGAAGAAGCCCCTGCTATCCACTGAACAGAAAGGCAGGCCCAAAAGACGGTCTGGACGCTCTGAAGAAGGCAAAAATCTATAGCCCCGGTCCGTCCACCCCGCAAACTAGCCTGCTACCCAGGTTCTCATCTGGTTCTACAGCGACTTAACGATATGATCAAAAGAACATTTAGACAATTCGTTTCGATACCCAGCACATATAATTATACATGCGTAACTCTTAAGACAAAGTATTGTGGCCTTTCATCAAGTCAAGTTGCTGCCTCATTACCGTGTCAGTTACAGCACAAGTAACAGGTTATCCCGCACACCGCAACTACAACACAGGCCGCACACTACGCGAAGAGAATGCACAACAGCGCCGTACACATGGTCCGCAATATCTATTCCAGGCCCCATGAAGAGCATACTTTCGTGTTGCGTTATTATTTGTTAGACACAATAATAGTCAATATTGTCACGCAAGAAGTTTCGTTCAGTACATGTTTTAATCACGATGTGGTTTTGTAGGTAAAGTATAGGGACTAAAAAGGACATTTTGAATTAAAATATGGTATCATATACGTCTTATGCACACTCCAGAGCCAATTCTTCTAGAATGTACCATGTGGGTGATGCAAGGTTAATGAATTTCCAACAAGCCATATGTTTATTTCGTATAAGTGCATGCATTGTATCGAAAACTAAATATTCTGTAATATACGGATCCGTGTGTATATTTATTAGTCCGCAGCCTTATGGAATTGGTTGATGATTTGCACAAGTCAAAGTATTGGATGAACTCCATTATAGATATTCTGAGTGTATTCGGGACCCGTACACGTCGTCCCCTTGTGCGGATTGTTTGCAACTAATTCCGTGTGCTCAATCTGCTGGCAATTTCTTGGAACATTCCTAAACGTTCGCCACGCTGTCACTAGGTGGAGGATCGGAATAGTTGAAAGACTACAACACACGATTAGTGATGCGGAGACGTTCAAAATCAATGACATGCGTGGTGATTGCCGGTGTGAGTCTAGAAATTTCCCGTAACGTGAGCAGAGAGGGCTTGGTAGAAATAGGGAGCTGGTGTTTGTTGTGTATTTGTCGGTGTCCTGCGGGTTTCAGTAATTAGAATGGTATGTATCTGTACATTATATGTGCCTTAGTAAAGAGTATCGAGGAGGGACGAAATGAGTGTTTTAGTATGTTTCCATAATATATTTTGCAATTGGAATGTAGGTAATGTACCCAATCCGGAATGTGATTCTGTATGTATTAAAGAATTGTATCCAAATTACAGTTTAGAGCTGTAAGTGTAACTGCATTGGAGTGAAACATGTTTGTGCAGTGAACTGCTTCTGTATTCTATTTCATTAACAGTTTATACGTAAATTTATTCTAATGTTTGTTGTGGACCATTTGTAGATGACCTGGCAAGAAAATTCGAGTCATATCTGAACTGTGTGTGAAATACAGTAAGGAAGTTGTGTTGACAGCAGACATGTATTTTCATTATTTTATATTACACTGACCGTGCCAATAAGTTCATGTATTTCATTATATTGTAGTTGCATTTGAAGATTGAAGTAGAATTAGTTGACATATTGAGTTGGTATCAGAGTAGTAACCTTGCAGATCGTAAGTGTACATGCTTTAAATTAAGTCGACAGACGACGTTGTGCTACAAAATCAGCTTTGAAGAAAAGGGGCTGTGGTAACAATGATGGGAAATTGTCTTTAACCTTGCCAGAGTACACATTAGCCTGTGAATAAGTAATCTACAAATTGGCATTGGTATCTCACCTGACAGCTTCAGTTTTAAGTTGCTCAAGTGTATAGTATGCATTATGGTCACATGGGGCAGTTGCTCTGTTGAATGTACTTGAGACTACATTTCCATTTCATCATCACATGTGTTGTCTTATGCCAAGTCCATAGTCACTTCCCAAGCAAGTTCTGCAGACAGTGCTATGTAGTGCTTTCTTTTTCAGTTTTCAGTATCTTCTTGCCCAGTAGGTGCTTTCATCTTCCTTTTCTTTCTATCCCTTCTGTCTTTCTTTCAATAATGTGTTTTAGAAGGCAGTTCCTGCAGAAGATGTGACCAACCCAGCTAGGCTTTGTTTTATTGTATGTAAGGGGTTGTTTTCCTCCTTGTCTCTTTGGAATACTTCTTCATTTTAAACATAATGGGTCTAAATAATATTTCCATCTACCATTTAATAATTTCTCATGCTCTCAGTCTTTCTCCTACCAGTCCTCATTGCCATGTTATGGTATGTGTGACTGTGTGCAAACGCTTTGCCTGGTCATCTGAAGGCCTGTGGTGTAACTGTGGAAATTTCTGCGAAGAATCTGAGGAGAAAGCAGCAAGCCACCCCTGTGTAGAACTTTAATAAGCTTTAGTCAGTGATTTCAGAATGAATGATGACAGGTTCAGTTCTTTTTTAAATTAATGTTAGTGTCAGTTTTGAATACTGTATTGCAGGAGCGGACAGATTATAAGCATCAGGTCACCATGGCACCTGGATGATTTGTCTTGGTGCCTAGAGTTAGGAAAAATGTACTTAAATTTACATCTTTTTGGTTTTGTTTGAATATTGCGGTTCACCAAGCAAGTCACCAAACAGCTCACTCATTGCCACCAGTCAGTATCTAACTAGGAAAATTAGTTTAGCATAATATGAAAATGCATGGTAAAAACGAAGTGCCTTTGCCGTAATTGACACAGATGATGGAAAGATAATGGAAAAGGGACTTGTGGTGGGTTGCAGGTGATGTGTGGTACTTCTCAGTTTTTGTGTTTTTAATTTTGACTAGAGAGTTCTAACATTGCAGACTTTTTGTTGCTGTGTATTTTAATTTTACATGCTTTTTGACCTGTTTCCGGTAACAGAAATTGACAAAAGCGGCATTATTTTGGAAGAATATCCTGAAGGCATATGAATATCTTGTGATTAAAAAGGCACACACAGACACACATTACAAACATGAGCAGTTGTGGAAAGTGTAAGTTTTTAGTCCATATAACCAGAACCCACAGACGAAGAAAAAAAGTGTAGCACCTGTATATTTTAGCTGGTGCTGAGATTCAAGGAAAGCCCTGTGTATGGTATTATTTTACCCCTTGAAACACTGATAAATATGCGGTGCTGGACTTTAAAATAGCATGAAGTTTTGTATTTTATTCATACGTCACTTTCATTCCATTAAAGGATTGGATGTGTGGTGTACTAAATTCTTCCATTCTCTGTAGCCAGTATTACTTGGAAGAAATGTTAATGGCACTTTTTGTACTGTGGACCATACAGTGTTGATTTTGAATTGCTGTTTGTTAATTTTGTGTTATGATACAAGTTGCAGTGACTACAGTTCTCTTATTTCAGGCAACACATGCAGCTACTAATGTGGCTAAGCGATTGATTCCTCTTTTTGATAGAGTTCTGATTCAGAAAGCTGAAGCTGTAACAAAGACAAAAGGGGGTATTGTTATTCCAGAAAAAGCCCAGGCCAAAGTGTTGCGTGGGACAGTGGTTGCTGTTGGACCTGGTAATAGAAATCAGGTATGTGGTGCTCTAAGACATCTGTTTTTGTACCATTTAATTGCACGTCTGAAAAGGTTTCTATTGACAGTCAACGTTCATATCTGTTTGGTGTATCCAAGAAATGCATTTACTGTTTTTGCCTCAGATGTTACAAAGTAAAGGTGAGGAAATTTATGCATGATATATGATGCACATGGTGGTATTAATAGTTGTATGAAAACAGTAATTACACTTCTGAGAACTCTGCTATACATTTTTGTGATAAAATTTTTTGGGGGAATTCTAGGAATGGCATAATACTTCATAAACTGCAAGAAAAAAGATTTATAAAAGAATGATAAAATGTTACATCTGTTCCTCCAGCCTTGGTTCATAGCACATATTGAGCTGTATTTCTGTGCTTTTAGCAGACAGCAGGATATACTGCTAAAAATTGTGTGGAAGTTTGTAAAATTTGGCAGTTTAAACTTGTTGTGAAATTTTAGCAGTTTTATACTTCCAATGCGACTGCATGA
The DNA here is from genome assembly GCA_013340265.1 of Coptotermes formosanus. Taxonomy (NCBI): domain Eukaryota; kingdom Metazoa; phylum Arthropoda; class Insecta; order Blattodea; family Rhinotermitidae; genus Coptotermes; species Coptotermes formosanus. The sequence goes on along the minus strand of BLKM01000501.1, from coordinate 926,412 downwards.
AGAATGTTTCTAATAAAGTGGGAAATTAAAAAAAAAATGAATACAAATTTTCATTGATGCACTGAAGGCATTATGATCAAAGAAGAGAAAAGAAAGTCATTGGACACATTTTCTGAAGAATTCTACACAGTTTAGCATCTGCAGCATTTCAATTATACTTGTCCCACTCCCATTAAATACTGCAAAACTAGTACAGTTGCAGTATGCAACATTGTCTTACTTGTTTTATAATATGAAGTGTTTTCCTTGTTGTTTTGTAGGTACCGGGATGAGCATATGTATGTAACAAAGTTTGTCCTTTTTCAGTGCTTGAATTAGTACATGGCTTCCCTGATAATACAGTTTTATGAATTCATAAGGTTGCATTCTAGGCAGGTGGTTCAAGTGCTGTAATTTTTTTTTAGAGGAACTGTATAATCGAGGTAATTGTAGTATATGAAAGCTGGTTTATTTTTCTGTGGTCTGATGTGCCGTCATTCATATTTGTAATATTATTTGAGAGTTTTGTGTTGTATCCATGAACAGTTTGTGATTTGTGACCGCCTTTTGTGGTTTATCTCAAATTACTCGTTGATTATAGCACTGAATAGATGCTGCGTTCATTTTTTTCTGTGTGTGTGTGTGTGTGTGTGTGTGTGTGTGTATGTGTTCGGAGAAGCACAGTACTCTTACTTTGCAGAGTAGTAGGAATTTCAGTATGCAAACATGGCCCCAAGTAGCAAGGAGGGTGTAGGGTTCATTGATATTTCAGGCATGTTAGGAAGTGAAATATTCATAGAAAAACTTGTGGATTCTGATGATAGCAAATTGTCACACGGGTGAAAGCAGTACTACTTGATTATACATGCTGTAAATTGTATGTGGGGATAGTTGTTATTCTTGAGCTGTGGCAGAATTTCTGGTCATACAACACTGACTGTCAGGGAGCTTTAAAATGAGCAGGGTGGAAATATTAAAGAAATTGGAAGGAGAAAGGTACAGAAGGGTGAGGTAATTGCAGAGCACATTGGTACTGTTTGTGTTATAAAGTGGGCTGATGAAAAGCATGTGACAGTGAAATAAACCTACCATACTCCTGAGTCCAGATTGTAATAAGGAGGGGGAAACTGGAATGAGTCTGCATGTGTGAGTCATAACCAATACATCAGTGGTGATAAGAATGATTAGCTGCTTTAGATGTGTGTAGTGCAAAGGAACAGTGTATAAGTGGTATATGAAACTGTTCAGGAGGCTGTTCATTTTCCTGGTCATCTGTAGGAGAATGTAGGTCAGAAATTTAACCATCTGAAATTCAGATAGATTTCTTTGAAGGTGTACTGGTAAAATATCCCATGCAGCATAACATAACAGATCACCATATGATGACAGCACCATAAGAGACTGACAGAACAGAATTTTCCCAGATGAATGCCTCCCACAGTAAAGAAATCTGAACCAACAAGAAGATACACCATCTGCAGCAATCATGATGGAATAGAGACTTACAGCAATATTCCGTTAATCAAACTTGCACGTGACTGTACGGGTGCCAAGTTACCGAATATTCCACATTATCAGACAGTACCTATACTGACCCAAGATCTTATGGGTAATTTATTTGTTAACGCTCCTATACTTTGGCTGTACAGCTAATCAGAGAAGTATTCCATTTGGATTTCTCTTTCACCTGCTGGTTAAGAGTCATCAGGGTCCACCTCTGTGTTTTCTGAGTCCTCATAGCTGAAGAAGGTGATGAAAAGTATGACATACAGAGACTCTTAGAGGCCTTTTTGAACATGTCCCTGAGATCTGCCTGTTTCAGTGATGAAGCAAAACTTCTGGTCTTGAGAATACTTTCCTAAAATGCCAGTTTATCAGGATTTCTGAATTACTAGATGTTGGGTTAAAGGAATTTTGCTGTATGTTGTTATCAGGACTGGTGTTGTTATGTGTGTTTGGATGGTTGTTTCAGGGTTTCCCAAACAAAGAATAATTGTTGAGGTAATGTAAGACGCATATTTATTATCTACAGTCCATAGGGAACTCCCATTCAAAGTTTGATTGTTGTAGAATGAAAAATATAGAAGTTACTTCGGTTCAAAATGCAAGCAGGTTTAAAATTCCTTGAGTGAAATTTAAGTACCCTTAAATAACGCTCCTGCATCATGCTGCATACAGGGTTATATGACCTCCCATTGAAGGGTTAATAATAGCCACATAGTGCTCATCATGGAAATGTGGAGGTACTAGCGTTGTCAAATGAAAGTCGTTACATGCAGTTTCTTTTGATTCCAGAATGGTGAACATGTCCCACTGTCTGTGAAAGTTGGGGACCAAGTGTTGTTGCCTGAATATGGTGGTACAAAAGTTGAGTTGGAGGAAAATAGTGAATTCCATCTCTTTAGAGAATCTGATATACTTGCCAAATTGGCGTCATGAATCTCCAGCTGTCACAAATAGTAGGCAGCACTCATATATGTGTAGTTAGAGTGGGCAAAAGTCACAATTCAAGTACGCATCCTGTATTGGTAATGAAAGTTGCAAGGGATATGTTTTGAAAATGTCGTCTGTGGGATAAAATAAGTGTGAATGATAATTGTTATTCAGAGTGTTATAAGGTAACCCTAAATTTAGGGTTTACTGGTTTCAATTTCTTTATAATGTAGCTCTTTGTATTGTTTCATATATTAAAACTGCATTTAAAGTGTCCATTTAAAATGAAATCATTTTCCCCCACTTTCAAAAGTTGATGTATACTTTTGAGTTCATTATTTTTTACCAAGAAAATACTATCCTTAAAGTGGTTCCCAATATATTAAGCCTATTAGTGCTTTTTGAGGGATATATGTAATGGCTTGAAAGTTACTGTTTCCCACATAAGCTTCCTGCCAGATGATAAAATGTATCAAATTTATAAGCTTCCTGCCAGATGATAAAATTTATTAAATTTACAAATAGTGTTGCTTAAAATGCATGTTGTTCCTGACTGTATTCTATTAAAACTCATGGATGGCAGTTTGGATGTAATGGGTTGGAAGCAGTTACGTTAATAACTGTTCCAGGATGCGATGTAATCTGTAATGTCATAACAGTATCCGATAGTCACTTTATATATAATAAGGGTGTAGTGAGTGTATCATTTACTAAATCAGGACCTCAATGTGTAGTGGATAATTCATGTGGCCTTAGTGTAGATATGTTGGTCAGGCTGTTGACAGCCCTGTTTGATGAGAATACTATAGCAGGATAAAAATATAAAGGTAATGTCCTTGTGTATATAATGAAAGCATATTGGGAGTAGAGGTATAGCTGCACTCATTCTTAACCTTGGCACTAGATAGTGGTGAGCTTTACACCCTGGCTGCCTTAGCCCTGGAGCAAGAACTCCTGGTACCCATTAAACTGGATGTAGCATGTTACAGAGAAGGGAAAAATTGAAAATCTCTTGCCTGTGCCAGGTTTGAACCCCGTATTATCCAGCCCATAGCCTAGTCACCATACCAACTATACTATCCCAGTTATTGTACAGGGATATATGCAATTCTGAATGACAATTAGAATCGATAAAATAAACTAGCACATGTCACGTGAGTGATTTAATGGTAATGACTGTGTGAATTAATTTACTCAGATACTGTAACTTGCTTGAAGGGTTTTAGTTTGTCTGTGTACCAGAAGTCCACTGACTACTAATCTTGTATGATGAATCCTGGTGGGCATGAGTGTGTTTTGAATAGTGCTGCGATCTCTTATTGATCCGAGTTGAAGATTAACTGTGCATTTATCATTCAGTTGTGTGCGATTCCACAATTCTGTATAACTGGAATATATTGAAACACTGCATATGGTAGCCTTTTCCTGTATGATACAGTACTTCATAATTTTACTTATACTCCATAGGGAATGTCTGTTATGTGAAAGTTGTGCAGCTTCAGTGATATACTTTGCTAGTTCATATGTAGGAGAGCACTCATCCAATTTACTGTGGGTCTGATTAGCAGTGTAGTTTTATTCACCCATTAATGGTTGGTATTTCATTAAGTTTATATATTTTTGTCCATCTTTAGACATTATCATGTTGTTTTAAGTTACACAGGTATTTAAAATTGTTTTTTGAAAAGTGTTAGTGGGGTCTTTGTTTGTTAACCCTTTAAAGACGAAGTGTATCTGTTTCATATAAGGACTCAGTGCGTACCGTGCTGTAAACACTCTCCACTTCAGTTATAAAAACCAGTCTCTTAATGTTTTATAAGGCAAAACTTGCTGTTTGTTCTGAGATCCGTACAAAACACATAAACACAATGTGGGCACCACGTAGAATTTTTTAATGTTACACCTGGTGGTACGTAAAGTTACCGCTAGGCTTTAAAAGGTTAATGTAAGTTTTTGGATGTAGAGTCAACCATCTTGGCTTGATATCCATTTTTTCACATTATGAGCATTGTGTTATAACCGTCCTCTTACTGTTGAATTCAGCCTGACTTCGGTTACGAGGTGAGGTAGCTTGTCAGAGAGCACGCTTTCAGGGACATACGGTGAGTTGTACAGCCATTATGTGATAAGGTGAATGAATCCCACACATACACAGCCTTTTGAACTTATTACAGCTTTATTCTTAGTTCACTCTGCTCTCCACCAAGCATATCCAGTAACTGTTGCTGGCTCGCACCTGTGCAGCAACCACAGTCACACCCAGGTAAAAACCTTTTGTTCTCAGCAGGCTAACAGTCCTTCCTTCGGCTTATAGGTTAGAGAACATACATTTTAAGAATACCTTGCTCACAACTTCTGAAAACACAGCCCAAGGTTACAACCACAGCTTCTGCAGTTACAGTGTTTCTTTTATGATTTTGTGAAGCCTTGTCATTAAACACAAATGTGGGGTCTATTTCTTCAGCATACACTCCATAAATGTACCAGTTCACAGAATTCAGTCTTGTTTAATAGTCAGTGGCCTGGGTTATAACACCATATGGTCTGGTACCAGCATTTTGGAGGATCACACATTGTCTCCTATCTTACAGTAGAAGTGAAGCAGTTTGGTTGGGAATTTGGCTGGTTATGTAGGAATTGGAAAAGAAGGGGGTCCTGGAAGGTAGGAGTGGCCTATTTCGTGTCATGAATAGGAAAAGAGAAAAGAGCCCAGACAAGCCAGTGGTAGCTGTGGGTCCTGCAATGGGCAACTACTCCAGGACACAAGGAACAGTAACAAGAGTCCTCTTCAAGGCCATGGGCACAGGAAAGCCATGGAAAGTTCGTCCTTCAAAGTGACTTCATGCATTTAGGATGTGATTGAGAAGTTTCAATGACTTACATAGGTAGGGATCTCATTTTTTAGAAACCAAAAACTGGGAGACTTTAACATATATACATATATGTGATGGGGTGGGGGTGCAGAAGGCAAAATTTTTAACCAATTGTGCCATGAAACATGGAGAGTAATTTACTAATATTACTAGCAGGTATAGTAGACATTTCAGGAACAAAAAGAAGGAATAGCTGAAGGCTAAAATTAATGAACTTGAAACACAGTAAGAACAAGAATATCAGAGACTTGTACAGCGGTATCAATGACTTTAAGAAGGGGTACCAGCCTAGAACTAATGTAGTAAAGGATGAGAAGGGTGACCTGGTTGCAGACTCCCACAGTATTTTGGCTGGGTGGAGGAATCATTTCTCCCAGCTGTTGAATATACACATGGTTAATGATGTCAGGCAGACTGAAGTACGTACGGCAGAGCCACTAGTGCCTGAGCCCAGTGTCTTTGAGGTTGAGATGGCTATTGAAAAGCTAAAAAGACACAAATCACCAGGTACTGATCAGATTCCAGCAGAATTGATTTAAGCAGGGGGTTGGATAATTCGGTCTGAGATCCATAAACTTATTATATCTATTTGGAATAAGGAGGAATTCCCTGAGGAATGGAAGGAGTCAGTCATTCTGCCTATTAATAAGGAGGGTGATAAAACATATTGTAGTAATTATCAAGACATATCACTTTTGTCAAATACATACAAAATTCTATCCAACATTGTTTTGTCAAGGTTAACTCCATATGCGGAGGAAATTATTGGGGATCATCAGTGTGGATTTAGACGTAACAGGTCAACTACTGATCATATATTCAGCATTCGACAAATACTTGAGAAAAAAATGGGAATACAATGAGGCAGTGCATCAGCTATGTATAGACTTCAAGAAAGCCTACGATTCAGTTAGGAGGAAGGTCTTATAGAATATTCTCATTGAGTTTGGTATCCCCATGAAACTAGTAAGGTTAATAAAAATGTCTCTAAGTGAAACCTATAGCAGAGTTTGGGTAGGCAAACATCTGTCTGAGATGTTTCCTATTAAGAATGGTTTGAAACAAGGAGATGCTGTGTCAACTTTGCTTTAGAATATGCCATTAGGAGGGTTCAGGCAAACCAGGAGGGCTTGAAAGTGAATGGTACACATCAGCTTCTGGTTTATGTTGATGATGTTAATATATTGGGTGGAAGCATACATAGTATAAAGAAAAACACAAAAGATTTAGTAATTACTGGTAAGGAGATTGGTCTAGAAGTAAATGCTGAGAAAAGTATGTGGTCATGTCTCAAAATCACAATGCAGGACAAAATCACAACATAAAGCTAGATAGATTAATTCTCTGAAAGGGTGGAAGAATTCAAATATTTGGGATCAACCCTAACGAATTGAAACTCCATTCATGAAGAAATTAAGAGCAGAGTAAAGTCGGGGAATGCTTGCTATCATTCGGTGCAGAATCTTTTGTCTTCTAGGTTGCTATCCAAAAACAAAGATTAAGGTATACAGAACTGTAGTTTCACCTGTTGTTTTGTATAGATGTGAAACATGGTCTCACACTGAGGGAGGAACAAAGACTGTGGGTGTTTGAGAATCGGGTGCTGAGGAGGATATTTGGGCCTAAGAGGGACGAGACGACAGGGGAGTGGAGAAGACTACATAATGAGGAACTTAATGACCTGTACTCATCACCAAATATTATTTGGGTAATCAAATCGAGAAGAATAAGATGGGCAGGGCATGTAGCATGTATGGGGGGAAAGAGGTGCATACAGGATTTTGGTAGGGACGGTTGAGGGAAGGCGACCACTTGGGGAGACCCAGGTGTAGATAGGAGGATCTTAAAGAAGTGGGATAGGGGACGTGGACTGGATTGAGCTGGCTCAGGATAGGGACAGGTGGTGGGCTCTTGTGAATGCGGTAATGAACTGGGTTCCATAAAATGCGGGGAATTTCTTGACTAGCTGAGAAACTGTAAGCTTCTCAAGAAGGCCTCTTCTCCATGGAGTTACTTAGTAACTTGTTAGAAGGTAACATTAGACAAATCACGACATACAGATACAAAAATAAGAAAATACCACTCATTCCCCCCCCCCCCAAATCCATTCTTCACCCTTGCACTGTCCATCCAGACTTTCTGATCGCTAATCTACACATCTTCATCTCCCTATCCTATTCCTTTTCTGTAGTAGTACATGGCTATCGAGCTCCCACAGGTGGTTTCTCCCACTGTGGGGAAGTCAAAATATTCATATGCATTGTCAGAAATGTATTTTATTATCTGGGAAAACCTGGGACATTTTGCATCCTGAACCAAATTTTGCAGCATACCAGGACACAGCTCCTTCACCCACAAAACTAATACTGTCCCAGGAAAACCAGGATGAATGGGATTCCTATGCATAGAGAGAAAGACCATCTTCTAAGTTCACAAGGTTATGGTGGGGCCATCTCTTCATACTTCCTTCATGATCACTGTGAAATTTCTGGTGTACTGTAGCAGAAATAATGACCCAGGTTTATTCTTTGTTCTGCTGTGACAGACGTGCGAATGATAAAAGCAGTCCTGTCTGGACTGCATAAACTGTACCACACCCACAGGAAATGCTGTACATGCCCACTGTCCATGGCCATTTCTAAACTGAAGTAAACAGTATATTTAACTCAGCAGGAAGCCCCTGGTTCTGATGTGTTTTGGTAGCACACTACTAATACAGTACAAGATATTACAAAGGTTCAAAGGTCAGTTAAGCTGGATCTTTCTGTACCTGGTGTGACTGTCTCAGGTGGATTAAGATCCTGAAGAATTTGTGTGTCATGCCTGAAGGTTCTCTGGGCAAATTCCAGTGTAGCGTGAAGCCTATCCTGGTTGCAAATAACTTTTGCTCTGTGCACTACTCCAGTGGTACTTACGGAAGCCACTCCTTCACAATGAAAGGATGCAACTACGCTCTTTGGACAACAGTATTTTCTGTATCCACAAGAGCATTGGGTCTCTTCCTTTCATGGCACTGACAAGGCCTCTTTCTGACTCTTCCTTCTGTGCCCTAGGAAAGGGGTTTTAATTCTCCATTTCCTGCTGTCCTGGAGTAGTAGTACTTTTAAGTGACAATTTTGCATTACCAGGATTGAACCTTCACATTCTAATTTTACAAAGTGAATCTAAAGTTTGGAAGACCCCAAGTCCTTTAGCACCATTCACATTTATTTTTACTAAAAATATGTACAATTAATTTATTTCAACATGCCTCTTGTAATGACTCCTGATGGTGGATCACCAAGTTCAGTCACCCCGACCAGGCCATCTTGTGTTGCCCGTGCATGTGCCACTTTAACCAGAGACTGAAAATTAAATACACAGATCACATACTACACCAGTGTATGAACTCTTTTGCGTACACTACTCTGTACTACGTTATAATCCTTGACAAGGAACAAGGTTGTAAAAGCTGACCTAATTGAGTTGTCCTGTATTGCAGTTAAGGCGTGGCAGTGGCAAGGAATGGTCATATTGGTAAGAGTTCAAACACACAAAAAACTTCCATGTGAGGAACTTTTATGTATCAGAAAATGCCATGTATGATAGCAGTCCAGGCAAGAATAAGTGGAAAAATGTGTTGGCAGTAGCCTGATTTCCAAAAGAAGAAAAAGCAACCCCATATGACAAGCCATGCAGTCTATGTATACTCAAAAGTACTTGTATATTAAAATGGGTCTTAATAACACTGCTTGAGGGTTGGGGGGCGGGGACGTGTGGCTGATGCTTCTGCTCTTTAGCATCTACTTTCATCAGCAAATGGACACAGACCAATTGGGAGTGCCACACCACTAGTTAAAAGATTGTCAATATTATCACACATTTGCTTCACAAGAAGTGATGTTTTTCCCTGCTACCCTGTCCATAACAGTAAACCAAATCAGCTCTATTGTGTTCAAGCCCATGTCTTATGCTAGCAAGTTAATGACAAAATGTCCAAATCAGCCAACACCCCATCAAAATGGCATGTGTGACACCTGGACGCATCTTTACAAGATCAGTGCAAGGCAGCACATGGGACGTCCTGCTGTGCCAGTCACAACTGCATGTATGATCTGCAAGCACTTGACGTCTGCAGATGCTTTACCTGCAGTATATGTCCGAAGGCAATGTGGTGAGAAATTTGGCACCAACTTTTCTTGGGCAGATTTAAAAGTCTACGATTCACCTCGTCATGACAGTTACCACACTTCCACTGTGATCTGAACACTAGTATTGCCTGCCTGTACAAGATGCACTAGTTTGAGTACACCGCTAGTCTTAATGGCAACAGTGCTGCAACACTACGCAAGCTTCATCCCTGCTGCAGTTGTACACTATTTAATGTGTTATGCATCTGCTCATGTTAGATCACACTATAAAATTAGAGCTGTTATAAACAAGGTGGAGGCCATTACTTTCAGTGGATGGAACCCCCACAAAGAAACTCTGTGTGTGTATTGCTAAGCGATATCTTATTTCTTTGTCCATCATAATGAACTATGAACATGTCCTCTTAACACATGTCATGCAAAAAGTCACACCTGCACATACTTCTGACAACCAGCACCTAATTACACGCAAATAATCCAGTAGAGTGAAAGCCCATAAGAGTCTGTGGTCTACTCTAAATTGTGAATCCTCTATTGCCAAATCTTGCTCCCCACCTGCATAAGACTGCTACTGCCCTCTGGATGCTGGTACCACACCACTTTTCCCTTTGTTTTGCTTGTCATCATCATCAGTGACACTAGCTCTAAGCAGGCCTCTAGGATTCTCCACCATCCATCTCTATTGTTAGCTTCTATCCTCCAATTTCTGACACCTGCATACTTATGTCATTATTCACAACATCAATCCAGCTCACTTTGGGCCTTCCTACCTTTCTTTCTTCTGGGTTATAATTCGTTATTCTTTGTGGCATTTTGCTATCACTATGATCACATGTCCTAGCCACCCAAGCCTCAGCTTTGTTTTACAGTTAGTGCTGTTGAGCTGTTTCATCAAGGTAGATGAGCACCCGTCATTCCACTATACAGAACGCGGAATAACATGCTTTAAGCACTACAACTTTTAGTGACAAACTGCTCCACATCAGCACAAACTTTAGTCTTAATGATGACATCCACCACATTCAACCAAGAATCTCTAAACACTCCTTGAAATAATTCTATAACCATAGGAGACTTCGGTACTTTTGACAATTTGCCAGGGCTGGTTAGGTCTAAGTGCCTTAGAGTTACACTAGCATGGAATAAAATACAGGCCAATAAGAATTACAAAGCAAGATAAAAATACCTTAAATGTTCGCGGTTCCCATATTGCAAGATCTGCAAGCGTTTTCCTGTTCAGCAAGATGTTACATCGTGCAAGACCTTCTCGAAATAAAGGATATGTCATGTTATGTTCCTCACATCCTGCTGTAATGCGAGTCTCCCAAAGCTGTAAGAGTATTGAACTAATGAATGCATGCAAAACTCAATATGCATCCACTGACAAACTAGCAGACATGTATTTGCAGTACACTGTACCCACAGCAGCCATATCTTGCTTCTTCAGCTTCCTTCCTTTGGTAGCAAACACCAGTGCTCGGTGAACAGCTCGGACAGCAATTGAATAGCAATTTCTGGCCCTTCCATAAAAGTGCTGAAAAAATAAAATTTAACTTGATGTTTGCACCGTCATTGTAAATAAGCTTACGGTATTCTGGGCTGTCACGCCGTCATATGGTGCCTGTCGAGCCGGCACTACATCCCAAAAGACAGTAATCTTAATTTAGGTCATTAGTTGATCTGAGCTGTAACATGTTCGTGAAAGGTTAGGCTCTGAGATATGCGAAGTGCTCTGCCGGAGTTTGACTTTTCACCGTCCTCAGGACTCGAATCTCGCATTCCAAATGTTTTATTGTACAGGGAATCGTAACAATTTATGAACATTATACATGTCAGATATTTTCTGAAATTAAAATCGTGAAACTTAATGACTGTGGACAGTACACGCGATAAATAGAATGTTTCAGTGCATGTTGCTACTTGTCCCACCTGTAGGGAATTGAATATGCACTTTGTTATTATGGCAGCTTATAAAGGCATTAGCAATAGCTACGCATATAAGACCTTACAGCTGACAATTTCAGTATTCTTCTTTTCTTCCAAAATTCGTCCGGCCCTTTATTTCGAACAAACAACGCTACTGTTTTAAACACCATTTTTCTAACCAACCACAGAATCTCATACGCCAATGGAATCACGGATAACAGCACTCTGTGAGAGAACACATTCAATTTGCGGTCAACAGTTGTTCATTTATATATACATGCAAACATACTTTCGTCATTTATAATCTGTGGCCAGTGTATAACAGGTATCTGCGCAGGTTAGGTGTGTGAGAGTGTTGAGTAACGTAGTGTTTTGAAAGTAAAGTTAGTTATGAGTGTTTTGTGATTGTAAATTTGTACAGGTATACCTGTCATTACGTGCGATTTGTGTATTTTGAAGCTAGTACATAAATAATGGATGAACAGATACTGACAACTTTGAAGATTTTGATTATAGGTGAAAGTGGTGTCGGTAAATCAAGGTTAGTTGGCTGTAGTTACATTTTATTTATGAGTGGGCCGTCGAGGTTATATTTGCACAGACGTTTGGTTACTAAACATGATATGATAGTGATGAATACTGCTTTATTTCCTTCGTGTTTATAGTTTGCTTCTGCGGTTCGTCGATGATAACTTCGACCCTGCCCAGGCATTGACTATTGGTGTTGATTTCAAGACAAAGAAAGTCACAGTTGATGACAATACGGTGAAATTAGCAATCTGGGTAAATTTACTGTTTTATAAGGAGATATGCACGATGATATGTCTTTGCGCTTGTACATAAGATACATTTATATGAAGTCTGTATGTGTTATACATATCCTTTTGTGTTTTAGGACACTGCTGGACAGGAAAGATTTCGAACATTAACTCCCAGTTACTATCGAGATGCACAGGGTGCAGTTTTGGTGTATGATGTCACCAGCCAACAGACTTTTACAAAACTGGAAACATGGCTTGATGAACTGGAAACGTATTCTACAAAGAACAATATTGTTAAGATGGTTGTAGGAAATAAGATTGACAAAGTAGGTTATGTTCAGCAGTATCACATGTTTTGTGCTACTAGCTTAATGAGGCACTTGCTATGCATGTATTTATGGCTAACAACTAAGTACTAGTAATGTGCTTATGGTAAAGTGGTCATGCAGTGATGTTTGTTTAGTCATTTGTAGTGCCAACATTTTTTTTTTTTGGTATTTTGCTTTTTCTAATACATTGAAGACTAGTTCTGGCAAGCACAGGGCCAGTGAAAAGCAGCTGTGTAGGGTGAAGTGGCTTACGTGGTATTATGGGGTAAGTGTAATTCCAGGTACTGTATTTTTTCTCCATTTCTGGTATCAGGTGCACTGGAGGAGCTACAGTTGCATAAATTTGAGCAATATGGTTCATGCCTAATTCACTGAAGCACTCTATTTTGAAAAAAAGGATCAGGTTACATGCTTTTTGGAAATTTCTTTTTTTAACACTAAAAAGAAAGGCCTTTCAATTTTCTAACATGAAATATGCAAGATCTGATTTCACTTGCCTTTGAAATTGTTTGTCTCGGACAAACATAATCCAGGAGAGTCTGTTGAGTTCTTTTATTGTCCTTGTGTTTTGTATGGTATGTGTTAGTATTTTTATACCTATCTCTGTTTTCTAATGAGTCTGTGTGTAGAATAGGATAGCATAAATCTTTTCTTCTGTGTAGACAGATCGTGTTAGACACTCGCTGTAACATAAGGTGAACCAGAAGCAAGACTGCTTACAAACATTATGCTACTAAAGATCTTTAGATGCTATAACATGTTGCTGTCATGTTAGGCGTCACATGTCAGTTTAACATGAAGACTGTCGCGAAGGATGTTGCGTTTTAAGTTTGCAGTAAAATCTGTGACTTCAGTTTGGGAGGTACCTGACCTTAATCATATTGTGGAATCATCCATCTTAGTTTGTTCAGTCCTTTGAGTTAAATATTAGAGCAATACATGAAACATTACTACATAATGTCTGCATAAAACATTAAATAGTTTGTGATTCCAGAATGGCATAAGTAATTTATGTCTTTGTGAAATGTAAGTTTTTCACACTGCCTTCAATGCGAGTGAGCAACAAACAGAACTATGTGTGTTTGGTGTTGATTTTGTCAGATGCTATAATTCATTTTTAAAGGTGAAATATGGCTGGAATCCCCCAAAATGGTGCTGGTAGGGACACGCAAGTCTGAAACATTGAAATCCCTTGCAAATGCAACTTCCCCCCAAGTTCAGACCAAAAATGCATTGAAATGAAGGAATTGAGCAGTACTGATCCATAGCAGTTTGTTTACCCAGCTAGAAGGGAACATAATTATACTAGCAGCTATGCTTAGTGGAAAAAGAGGATTAAGGAGTATTTCGTAGCTACATTTTGTAAGTAATTGAACCTCATGATACACAGATCAGAACTGTGTTCTGTGAAGTGATACTCTTTGTTGCAGGAGAATCGGGAGGTGAGCCGAGAAGAAGGCATGAAATTTGCAAGAAGGCATCAAACACTTTTTATCGAATCCAGTGCAAAAACAAGAGATGGTGTCCAGTGCGCTTTTGAAGAGTTGGTTCAGAAGGTTGGCATATACTTTTGTTTGTAGTAATTCTTCGTAAGCCACATCAGAAGCAACATTACGGTATGATATGAATACCAAGAAGGTTTACAATTCTAACTGGAAAATTTTGCGGGTGCACAAACATGAACTTTTAGGATGGTCTTAAATGACCATGTGTGCTATGTTTTGTTTGTCCATTAGGCTGCATATTATATGATTCTGCTCAAGTGTAATGCTGGCAATGTGACATTGGTTGCTCTTACAGTCTGCCGTATATAATGCACTTGGTGTGATTGGGTGAGTGAGGGAGTGACACCTGAGTTGGCACTGTGATAGAGCTTGGTTTGTGAGTGTTATCACGAATGTCTGTCATTGTTACTAGGTTGTATCTATCTTGTGTAACTAAGAGTGGTCAAGTGACAGAGCAGCACAATTTTCGCACATTATTCCTCATCCTTGGTCATTACTGTACAAAATGTGCTGTGTTAATCCATGCTAGTTGTGGAAGCTCAGGCTGTGACTTCACTCACAAACAAAGCTTTATAATAACCAGAACAGTCCAGGTCTAACTTACTCAGCCACACAGTATGGATTAGCATGGTTGTAAGAGAAATTGGTTTCCTTGGAAGTAATTAAAAATCATATTTGCAAATGAGAGCACTGAAATGGAAATCTGAGTTACAGTAGCATCACCTTAAGTATGCAGAGACTTGATAGGTGGAAATAGCTGTGAAGACACCTGGCTTATATTGCTAAAATATGGAGGGGAAAAAAGTCATGGCAGATGTTTTCTTTTCATGTCAGCAACAGATTGACAGTACTGTTATTTAAAAGTTGCAGCAGTTGGTACATGTGGTAACCACTGATCTTCAAAATGGTTAATAGGTGCACTTCACAGTTTTGCAGATGTGCCTAAAGTAAGAGTGACACATCCACATTCCCAGAGAAATGATAGGAAATGTCATGGCCTGTCATGTGACTGACATTCTCTTGTAGATACTCCAAACACCTGGCCTGTGGGAGACATATGGGATAGACAGTGATCACCTAAGGCTTTCAGAGAGTGAAAAACAATGGCCGGTGCCAAGCTGCGGTGGATGGAAATGCAGTCTTGTGTAACGTGTTGAACTTATATTGTCAAGATGATGTGTTGAATATGATACTGACAGCCATTTGAGCATTTACCATAGGTTTCAAGTTCCAGGCTCTTAACATTCAGATGAAAGGATTTGTGTTTGCTTACACAGTGAGTGGTGGTTTATTGTTCATGTAGTGTTGAAATTCAGTACCCACTGTCTGGTAATACAGGGAAGTACCATTGTAACTTTGCATTTAGTGCATTCCATGTTGCACATATTCTAATATCATGTCATAGTTGACTCGTAATTCAGGAATAAAATCCAACATTTTATCATGTTCATTTTCAGAATACCATCTGTTTTGTGGGGCTATCCAGTTTTTGGATTATTTGAATGGGATCTGCTCTGTTTTTAGTGAACATGTGATTGTGTCCATACAAGTCTCAAATTTATTATGGTACCTTACTGTGCAGAATGTCAGCTAGTGTGTTGCTTATACTCTAATCCGTAACATTTTAAGAGCACTGTACTAGTTCCGTCATGCTTTTGATGCTTTATGAGATTACTTTACTCGTGTCCTTTTTTAAGGAAGCAATTTCAAGATAAGCAATGGCCTTGATTTCCAATCCAGAATGCTCAAAGCTGTAAGTAAATACTCAAGTCCTGCTATTTTATATATGAATGTAGATGATATTACATCTTGTCATGTAATCAGGACATTTTGTAGGATTACTATTTTAATGAGGCCTACATGATAACAAGGAATAAACTGTGACACTGCAATTTTCAGATGAGAGCTTTAATGTTTTTATTATTACGTGGTGCATTCAAGTTGTAAGGTCTCCTAATTTATTACGCAAAAAGTACTTATACCAAAAAACTGAAATTACTGTCACTTCTCGACATAGTCACCCTGTAGACGTACACATTTTTCACAAAGCTGACGCCACGATTGCATGGCCGCAGCAAACGCTTCTTTAGGAGTTCATTGTGACCACTGCAAAATTGCTGTTGCAAGAGTGGAACGACTTGAAAGTGTGCGACCACGAAGAGTGTCCTTCAGTGTTGGAAACAGCCAAAAATCGCTTGGTGCGAGGTCAGGTGAGTACGGAGCATGAGGAACAACTTCAAAGTTGTTGTTGTCGAAAAACTGGTGAACACGAGCCACCCGATGAGGAGGAGCGTTGTCGTTACGAAAGAGCAGAGCTGCAGCCTTTTTGGGCCGTTTTTCTTGCAATGCTGGAAGAAACTTCGTTCGTAACACATCTTCATAAGTCTGACCCGTCACTGTTGTACTCTTGGGAACGCAATGAGTGAGTATCACGCCTTCGCTGTCCCAAAACATGGCTACCATCATTTTCTCAGCACTGGCGGTAGTGCATGGCCGAGGCTCCTTCGGTTTGTTTTCACACAACGTTCGGCCTTCTTTGAACTGTCGTACCCACGAACGCACATTTTTCACGTCCGTAACACCATCATTGCATGTCACACTCAGTTGATTTTTTTTTATGGGTTTCATGCCACACAAGTGGAGGAATCGGATAATCAAGCGCTGTTCTTCGAATGTAAACTTCGCCATTTTCAGTATCTAAAACACTACTGTCACTCGACGATGTCACAAGCATTCAACCGATAGGACATTGTTGCCATTTGGCCTCACCCAACCTACAGAACAGTCACATCATCTCCAACAACTTTCACATTTCTACCTGCTTCCATTCCCGAGAAAAAAATTAGGAGACCTTACAACTTGAATGCCCCACGTATTGTTGCGAACTATCAGTGTAATTAACATATATCCATATGGGTATTACAAAATAAAAATCTAGGTTTTGGGGAAACAGTTGAACAGCATTTGCCAAGGCCCCCTTCTGAAATAAGTTTGTGGACAGAAATAGGTCGTAATATGTAGTAAATACTGTATCTTTCACGCTTATTTAAAAATAGATCTGGCAGATTATTTGCTGCATTCTTGTGTGTGTGATTTAATTAAAATCTGATTAAATTTGTCCCAGATATGTGTGTTATTAATTGCAGAAAAAATGGGTTCTAGTTTATGGTCCCTTTTTATATTTAACTTCATTTATCATAGAAGATGTGACAGTACTGCACATAGTGTCATTAGCTATGAGTACAAATGTGTTACCAGCGTCAAGGGTACAATTCATAGTACACTATACATACTTCCTGAACAGCAGTCTGTGAGATGTATTTTATAAGTTAAAGTACATATATGAACAGTGGTGAATGACAGCGTATCATGGTGATGAACTGTGTCATTAGGCAGTTGGTGATATTCGGTAATCCCTTTTACAGTGGATTATGCTGTGCACTTGGTTGAGAAGGAAATTTTTCGCTTCTACTGAGTCTGTCATGCAATGACAGTGGAACAAAAGAGTTTAAGGAATGTCCTTTTATTGTAGGAGGGGAAGTCAAACGGGGATTTTTTCTGTCCATCTTGCCCTACAAAAGATGCGTGAGAACAAATGCACTGTTATTTTTAAAAGTGATCCTGTGCGTTATGCACACATTTGTTACCTATGTCCATGAGCTTCCATATTCCCCTTGCAGCGAATATGAAGCCACATCTGTAGTGCATCCTTGGCCTCTTCTCTGTTTGAAAAGTGCCCATCTTTAAACAGCCTGTAAGTGTGGTAATGGATAGAGCTGTTGTATGAGGTCAAGCACTATTATGATGCACAGAAACAAATTCTTTCAGCATTTATGTGTTACTGCACAAGTTACATGATGTCCAAGGTCATAGTGGATGATGGAGTGTGCAGACCCAAAGCTGATGTCCAGCTTTTGGCTATATCTGTGACAGTAATTTGTGGGACCTCTTGAACCAGAATAGTACCAATAACCCATTCAATATTGTCCACTGTTCATGAACTGGACAGTTTGAATGGTTTCATCATTCGTGCTTGTTCTGCCGCTTTGCATATTTTGTACCCACTGTTACACCTCTCTTTGCATGATATGGGTTGTCTGTATTTTGATAATATTCTTTGTAAATCTTGCTGGGGTTTTACCCCCTGACCACAAAAATTAAGCGACAGCACATTGCTCAACATGATGCAGCCCAAAAGCTGAATTGGCATATTTACATTATGATTGCATGAGCTTCACTGAACATAATGCCTACCAGATGACATGCGTAGAAGTGGCTAAGTGTGTAGTGTATGTGATATATGCAAGAGCATTGTGTGACAAATTCAAGAATTTATACGAAAGTTGCTCTTTTTGATTTCCTCTCATAATTTCACTAAAGATATACATACATGAGATTTAAACTTCATGCATTAATTTTCATAACCTCATTTACTTCCTTATTCAAAGCATAACCCATTAAAAAGTTTATCCAGAATTGTTGTGATTTATGTGATTATTATGTCATGTATGTAAGATTTACATTAAATCCATAGAAATAACCTTTGATTTTTGTTTATAATATTTGTACTTGGAAGGGGAAGTGGATCATTTAACTAGCCATTGTCCTCTATTTTGGGCACTTTAATTTAAAATACTTGTATTTTATTTAAGAACTTGTTGCAACAACCTGCAGCCTGTCAGAACTGTAAAAGAAGATGTCCAGACAAAATACAAGACCATTCATATGTTAGGTGAAACAGTAGTCTGGAGAATGATGTTTATGATGCAGATACTAATTAAGGGAAAGTTTGACTGCAACTGTGTGGATTGTCTTGTAATTTGGATGCTGGTTTTTCTTATGAGTGGAAGTATATTGAAGCCTTTTGTTTTTCCTTCTTTGTTAGCTGATAAAATGAAATGGTCATCCTTTGTTGCCAGCAATTGAATTCAGGTTTCTGCTAGCCCAATGACAGCAAAGGGTATGAGTCTGGTCTTTCTGATTTGAGATAAAATATAGTCAAATACCAGTATCCAGGCTAATGATGGGAGGAAGATGCATGCATAATCGAAAGCACAGATAATTCAACATCTATTGTTGGGTGCCTTCAGAAAAATCCAGAATTTGCCTTAAATTTTTTTAAACATATATTTATTTATTTTGAGACATTGCTTGTAATGGTTACTTGTTTTTTGTGAAATGTTGGACTCTTCCTCATGACTACCATTTCTCAAGCGGCTGTGTGATATCGCTATTTGATCCCTCTTTGATCCATGTACAATATATGATGTGAGTGTTGATCCTATCGTGGGATGCCCTGTAGTAATATTGCGTGGCACACACATGCAAGACACCACTTGTGAAGTCTGACTGAATCTGTGTGCTTAATTGGTTTTGTTGTTATCATTGGTCCATTGCATAAATATTGCATCATGTGTATTGCGTGCTGCTATGGGTAAGGGTGTGAGCCTGTAGTCATGGTCATGAAATTGTATTTAATATGTATCAGTTTCTAAAGGCAGAGACAAGTTTGGAACCAGAAAGAAATAAGTGCAAGAAAGGGTGGCCCAGGCAGGGGAATCATTTAGCATTGTGCAGAAGTAAATTGTAAATATATTATTACAATATCCATGTGTAGTGTTGACAATGTATGCAGAGTAAAATTGTACAGGACTCAATTACGACAGTATATACCGATTAAAATTATACAGGACTCAATTAAGATCAAGTGCATCGAAACATCTGAAATCGATACATTCACTTTCAGCTTGTTGAGTGGTAGGTCCTGCATATCTTCAAACTGTGTACACTGTGAACAGACACTGTACTGAACTGTACGGTAAAGAAAGTTTGACTGAAACTCCGTCTCGCTTTTTTAAATCATGCCCGTGACAGATTACACATGGTCTTGTTAGTTTAATCTCTTTTCTGTAAGAGGTGTTCTTCTGGGAAAATGCCATTTCGTAGGTTGCTTTATGGTGTTGCCATCTTCATGGTGACCTGGTATTTCAGGCTGCACAGAATATTTTACCAGTCTACTCTACCCTGAATATTAGATGGTCAACTTTCCATCCTACATTTCTTCTGTATATGACTGGGGAAATGACAACTATGTACATACCCCTTATCATTTGTTTCCAGTAGTAGATCTTTCTCATTGCGATCACCCATATGATGATTATGATGGCTCACACATGGGTTTCTGTTTGTTTCTGCCTCTTTATTACTGTCTGGAGTCAGCAGTGTGGTGTGTTGACATCGCTGTCACATGCTTTTCAGCAGTATTTGACAACACAAACAGGACAACTGTGCTGTGCATTGATTTCCCTCCTGCTTATTTTGATGCTTCCCACACAGTGGCTGTTAGATGAACAGAAATTTTGTAAAAGCTGGAGAATTGTAATAATTATCCATCTGCAAGGAATAGCAGGTACATGAATCATTGCTTCCATGTGTGTTTGAAAACTACTGGCTCCTGGGATGTGATGCAATGCAGTCTGGCAAAGGAGGTACCAATTTTTCAGGTGAACCTGCTGCCTCCACTTGTAAGATTCAGTCAGGTTTCTCCAAAACATCGACACATTTTTAGCAGATTAAATGGCATCACACCCAAGACAACAGTCATCTTTGTATTTACCACCACGGAAACATAGAAGTCTCAACTAGCTAATTTCAAATTACAGGGTGTGTGTAGATGTGTATGTGTAGGTATTTGAAGACATATTTCAGTACCTAATCTCCCATGCCTGGGTCTAATTATTGCCACAAACTCAAAAGCTGTAACAGAAGTTCACGTTTCTGGCATCATTATTTTCAGTGTTACATAAATATAAGTTCACCTCTTGTACCAACTGACGTGAATTGCAGGAAATTTAAAAATTCACAAGTTTCGCTATGTGGTTAAAAGGGTAAAATGGGAGCAAAAAGCATGGGAATCTGAAAAGTGAACTTTTGCTTTTTAGTAAATAAGGATGCTAAACAAGAAACATTCAACTTTCTATAAGGTTTCATATGCCTTTGAAATTCATGTTGACTTCAAACCGAAAAAAAAAATTGTACCAGACTTTCATTAGTTCCACTGATAATATACGTTTCCTATTTATTTCTAGTTATTTAAGGTACAAACAACAGAACATGTGTGAAGTTATGTGCTCATTATGTCTACCTGCCATGCCTTGTACGTGCCAGCTTGTAACTATCCTTTTTATTGTCCGATATATCGTTCGAAGGGAAACTGCCATCAGTGTTGGATCTGTGTATGTCTTGACATACACAATATACAGTATTCTGGCCTGCTGCTAAATCTGTTAATGTGTCATTCCCACCCATCATGCTCCCTGAATTATAACATATTACACTCCTGTGCTTGTTAGTACTACTTACGTGACACAGCGCACCGCATGTTATCCACGGATCATCTATCTATCCGTCGTGTGTGTCACGGACTAAATTCCGCTGATGTAAACAAAGATGGCGGATTCCGGTAGTAAGAGAATCGGAGCACCCGATTTCAATCCTGAAAAATGTGAGTTCAGATTCTCCTTTATTTAATTTTGCATAATTTAAAGCAATTTTAATTAGACAGTTGAGCTGCTGTGGGGTTTGCGCCTTTGAGATGTTGCGTTAACCCATTACACTCGTAGATGTTGCATTCCCAGAGTTCAAATGGCTTTGGGTTGTAACACCCTTTTACAGCCTTGTTTAATTAGATATTGTGGTTGTACTTTCTCTAGATGTAAAGGACCTGTCACAGCGATGTGTTGGAGGTCAGGAACTTCAGCAGCAACGGCAGAAGATCCAGTCTCTGGCGGATGAAACTAATATTTTGCTAAAAAAAAATGTGTATCAAAATTATATGCAGTTCATTGAGACTGCAAAAGAAATATCTCGTATCCTTTTTGTGTTTATATTAAATGAAATATTTCGTTGGTGAAATAGGCCGGAAGTAATAATTTGGAGCTTCACCCATTTTAGCAGAATTTTGACTTCACATAACGATGAAAACATTCTTGTCTCTTCATTGCAGCACTCTGCAATGAATATAGGCTCTTAAACATCATTCTTACCAACCTAACTCTTTCAGCTGTTATTGAATTGGGCTGTAATTGGATATGCTTAACTCAAACGCTTCTGAACTACCAGACATGTGACCTGTCACTGAATTGATCTGCAAAGGGTACAGAGCAAGTTGTAACATATTTGTAAAATCAAATATACATTTTATAACCTTTTCTGGCTATTTGATATATGCTTGCTTGCACATAAACATAATCATTTTAGGGGAATTCTGTGGGATGGCACCTAGGCTTAACCTTTTAAAGCCTAGCGGTAACCTTACGTACCACCCGGTTTAACATTAAAAAATTCTACGTGGTGCCCACATTGCGTTTATGTGTTGTGTACGGATCTCAGAACAAACAGCAACTTTTGCCTTATAAAACATTAAGGGACCGGTTTTTATAACCTAAGTGGAGAGTGTTTACAGCGCGGTACGCACTGAGTCCTTATATAAAACAGATACGCTTCGTCTTTAAAGGGTTAATGTAACTTAATATAATGTAGGTTTCATATTTAGCCCATTACATTCCTTTTGTTCATTTGTAGAAGAATGTGAATCAAATCAAAATGAAATCATAGTAAAATGTCTTTATTATGGTAGTGACATGTTTGTTACTGGTGATGTTGTCATGGCCATGTCAGCTTCTTAACAAATTGTTGCAAATCTAAGAAAAAGCTGCTGTGAAACTTAATTCAGGAATTTCTTCTCAGGGGTATAAATTCTGGTGTAAGAAGAAAGTACAGAAGTGTTCATTGCAAAGTTGTTTTGACAGTTACCTGTTCATTTTGATATAATAATCAAAGTTATATTTGTAATTAATTCAAGAGGTCAGATCTTGAAAGTGAGATGTACCAGTTGTCCCACATGTTGACTGAGCAGAGATCTCTGCTTTCAACTCTTGCTACAACATCCATGCTGGGAGACAAGATTCCCAGTACTGTTGACAGTGATGGAGCAGCTGGTTCTCAGGGAGAGGGGAAGGAACAAAAGGAAGAGGAGGAGAATAGACGGAAACTGGCTGCCATCTTGGAAAAAGTTGAAGGATGTGTGGTATGAGTTGGCTGTTATTGTAAATACATTGGATATTTAGTGAAAGTTACTACCCAACTCAGAAAGTTTATTGTACAAGACTTATGTGCAATACAGTGTGAGGTACATGCTTGTCTTTGCATAGTTTCAACAGATTGTGAGATGTGTCACAGTAATTAGTGAAATAATTTGGCAGTCTTCATAGCCATAGGAAGAAATTTGTGTGTAAATGTTAAAATTATATGAAAGTGCACAGTTATTTTCTTGTACATATTTTGTTGGTAGACGCTGCTGGAGACTTCAGGACGTACAATCCTTCATGAAGGGGATTTACTGGAACTCGATCCCATCGAGAATAATGCACTGCAACGGGTGCATGCTTATCTGTTCAATGATGGTTATATGATAGCCTCCTGGATACCCAATAGGTAATAATCACTTTGTTCTTGGCAGGATGTTAGTTGGGAGGTTTCAGGTGAAGACCTCAGAAAGTTAGTTATTTCCTTCCCACAGGAAGGTGATTCTTGTTATGCAGCAAGAATAGAAATGTTTGTCATAAAAAGTGTTAAGCATTGATCCACCTGTTATGCAGTTTTGCAAAAATGTTGGGCACAAGGAATTATACCTCCACTCTTCTATGGCTACATGGTATGATGGTATGGTACTTCATTAACCTTTTAAAACCTAGCGGTAACTTTACATACTACCCGGTTTAAGATTAAAAAATTCTACGTGGTGCTCACATTGCATTTGTGTGTTTTGTGTGGGTCTCAAAACAATCAGCAACTTTTGCCTTATACGACATTAACACCCTGTGTTATATAACTGAAGAGTAGAGTGTTTACTGCGCGGTACGCACTGAGTCCTTAACTAAAATGGATACGTTCCGTCTTTAAAGGGTTAAACATAGGGGCAACTTTACCTTTGCTTTGCCATGAATGCCTGTCAGCATCAGTGCAGCTTTCTGTCTGCTGCTTGTGGTGAATAGAGTGTAATGTGGGCCATCTGGGAGGGATATACAGAGTTTTCACAAAAGTTATTTTTTGTAACTGTGTTACATAAATAACTGAAATGGAGATAAAAGTTCTGACTACCTAACTAATCAACCAACTGAACAACAAACCAGCCAACCAATCCAATGACCCAACAGCTTATCCACCATCTGACCTACATACCAACTGACCTAACCTACCGACTGATGACTGATCATCCCACTCGCTGACACATTGATGGACCAACTCACCAACTGACTGACCTACACTCCGACTGACTCCTCTACGCACCGACCAACCCACTGACTGACTGACTGACTGACTGACTGTCTGTCTGACACACAGTCTTCCGATCAACCCGTTACTAACCAACCCACTGATCAACCCACAGACTGACTGACTGACTAGCCATCCCAGCAAGAAATGCCCTACATTTAATGGACCATGAAAGTTCATGGTCATGTTTATGAGGGCCCACTGCTTGTCCCTATCTGGGATTAGATGAATCCAGTCCATGTGCTCCTGTCTTATTTCATTTATATCCATTTCAATCTCCCATTTGTGTATAGGTCTTCCAAGAGGTCTCTTGCCCTCAGGTTCCCTCACCAAAACCATAGCTGCATCTTTCTTTTCCCCCATGCCTGCAACATGCCATGCCCATCTCATCCTCCTTGATTTTATGGGTTTAACAATATTTTATGAGGACTGCAAATCATGAGGCTCTTCACTGTGCAGTATTCTCCCTCCTCCTGTTACTTCTTCCCTCTTATGCCCAGTTGTCTTCCCCTGTACTCTGTTCTTGAACACCTTCAGCCTATGTTTCTTACTTTAATGTGAGATACGAAGTTTCACACACATACAAAACAACAGGTAGGGTTACAGTTCTGTACATTTAAACTCTATATGTTTAAATGGCAAGGAGTAGGTAAAAGACTCTACATCAACTGGTACCAGGCATTCACCAGATTTGATGTGCTGTGAATTTCTTAATAAGTGTTGGTATGATTCCCAAATATTTGAACACTGTCACATTTTCAGAGGATTTATTAGCTGTGTGTATCTTCTGATTTTGTCCTGCATTCTGTTGGTGAGACATGAATATATACTTCGTTTTCTCAACATCTACTTTTAGACTTACTTCCTGACCAGCAGCTAGTAATGAAAGCCATGTTTTTGAAAATGGTGATACAAACTTACAATTGGCATTAGTAAAGTACCACCTGCATGTTTTCATAGTGAGGCAGATACTGAGACAACTCCCTATTTTTGCCACATATCATTCAGTGTTTGTGAGGTTTCTGTAATGTGAAGTTTACTATGAGCAAGATGGAAACTTTGCTCTTCACAAAGGGAAGAAGAGATTAATGAGGTTTTCCAACAATATGGTGCACCTTCTTTATTTAGCATCTTTGTTCAAGCTGCTGTGGATGAAAACTTTGCAGGCTTTTGGTTTTGGGGATGTTCCAGATGGAATATAGCTTGAACTGCTTCTATGGTTGTACATGAAAGTGTAGTTTGTGTAGCTGTTGGACATGTAGACAGTGTAAGTATTCAATTTCAGCATTGAGTAGCTATTGAAATTGTAATATTCAAAATTTATGAATGTGTTCGTTATCTCAGTATCTGTTGCTTTACAATAAGTGCACTTACAGAAATTTATTGGTTTGAATTGTATGCATGTGTCCTTATTTTTGTTATTGTTTCATTCAATGATGTATTGTGGTTGCAAACTGTAACACTTCAGAACACCAAATGTATGGTATTTTTGTGGACATTCTGTACCTAGAAATGTTAGAATATGCCAAAAATAATATATCTGTATCAGATATTCATGATGTTTTACTTATGGTGTTGTAATTAGGAGATTCATAAAATCCATCCATCCATACATGCCTGGTTATGTATGTACGTATTTGTTGTTGTTGCTGCTGCTGCTGCCGCCACCACTGTTGTTGTTGTTGTTGTGAGGGTGGTGGTGGTGGTGGTTTTGTTGCTGCTGCTGCTGTTGTCGTCATTGCCATCATTGTCTTCCTCCTCATCTCCCCATCCTCCTCCTGCTAGGATCATTGGCTTAATACAAGTTCTCTTGCATGCCTGGGACTTGGTATTCCTCACATTCACAAATTTTTTATTGTACCAGTGATGGACAAATCATGCAGATAATCTGCTTTAAATCTGTCTGGTCTCAGGCCCATCCTTTTGTATGAGTGGCCTGAGTCATTTCTCCATATTATCTTTTATCAGAAGGTGTATATGTGTTCATGTGTTATATGTCATAGTATGGCTGATTCAGTGTTTTGTCTGTTGTGTGCTGTTGGACGGATTGTGCTTCACAAATGCACTTCAATCAAAGGAAACTGTATGTATTTTACACATATCCTGTATTGTGATGGATCAGGCTGTATGCAAGAAAACTGATATTCTACGAGGGTATGGAGTTTTAACAAGTAGTTATCTCTCTCCAGGCGTGGTCCAGTGCGATACAAGTTTGAAGCCATGTATGAACTGGGTAGTCTTGCTGTTGTAAATGTGCGAGATATGGGCAGTGTGAAGACAGCATTCAAACTGTTGGCATTCCCAGACACGAGGGTGTTTCAGTGCACCAATAATCAGAGCAAGGTAAGACCCTGGATGTGTGAAACCATCACATGTAAAGGAACAGGAAGTAATTTAAATAATAATCATCATAACTAGAAGGGTTTGGATTGGAGGCAGTGAAAGTTCTGTGTATATCTTTATTATTTTCCTATAACCATCTCGTCGTTCCATGAATGTTACTAATTTTGAAAGTAGAAGCATTTCAAACTTCATGCACATTGTAACACTTTACATTTTTTCCTCAATACATTGAATGTGGATTCCATTCTTTTGGGATATTATGCTGTGTCACCAGCTAATTGGTTCCCTGTGTTTCAAAGGCATGTCGCGCCTTCACCTTCAGAGATCTATGGTTCTGTGAGGAATTGTATGTATTGTTGAAGCATGGGTACCTTTGACCAATGACAAAGATGTGGATGATATGTTGTGAGATAATAGATAGTGCATAATTACACATTTCAACGATACAGAAGAGAGTTTTACAGTGAAATCCCCATTTGAGGTTTCTGTGGTGATTAGTGAAGTTTAACACACAGCTGGAGACCTATCAAGGAAACTTTACACAGAGATTATTAGCTTGGGATTGTTGACATTTCAGTGTTAAGTGAGCGAAAACAAAGTAGTGAACATTAATTGGGCTTCTCAGTGTTTTACTTTGATTCAATTTTCTGTAGTAAAAAAATGTGCATTGAAATACTTCAGAAAAACTATGAAAGCAAAGTGAGATACTAACATACACCTTCTGTGTCAGATTTAGCTGAAGATTGCAGTCAGATGGGCTTCATAATGACAGTTTCTCTAAAATAGAAATAACGAAGAATTTTTGGAAGTTACGTTGCAAGAGCCTACATGAAATATTTGCCCATGGCTTGTTATCAGGAAGGTGTATATATTATCAGTTTTGCTTTATGAAGTCATATAATGGCATCTGATGCAAGGGAATAAAGAGCTGTAGTTTCAGGCAATGTACTGTATAACATTTCTGATTTTTAAAAATGTACCTCAGTTTTGGCTTTGACTGTTCATTGTTCTGAGATTAATTCTGAGAATATAAATTAGCGTTTTTGGTAAGGAATGATTATTGCTGAGAAGAAAACTTGTAATATTCAGCATTGTTATAGACTTTTATATATCACATGTGCATTCTTAGCCCAGTTTACTTCCAGTGAAATAATGTTATTCTACAGAAATGAAAAGTATGGGTATACTGTGTCCATGAGTTGGATGTAGCCTACGAACTGAAGTTTACCAGCCTGAGAAGGAATTTTATATATTGAGGACTTGCACAAGAAACTTCTGGCAACTTTATTAATCTAATTCATGTTTTTATTTGTTTTTTGATTGTTTATTACTTTCAGAAAGAATGGTTGGATAAATTCGAGCAGGCTAAGAAAGCTCGTCTTGTACAAGAACAACAAAAACGTGAGTCAGCAAACCCAATTGAGCGTTCACCTTCACGGCCATCACATTCTGAGTCACTGGAGTCACCCACCAATCGTGAGTTGTCTAATGGTCATAAGTGCAGTCCACTATGTCCGAGAACACCACTTGCAAGAGAAATTTATTTCGTTATAGCATTTAAACCTTTCAGGTCTGTCTGTCTGTCGGGTTTTTTCCTTTTCTTTTTTCTTTCTTTTTCTTTCTTTTTCTTTTTTCTTTCTTTCTTTTCTTTTCTTTTCTTTTTTTTTCTTTTCTTTTCTTTTCTTTTCTTGTGAAATGGGTATTAAGTAAGTTCAGATAATATGTTTGAATAGATGCAGATTTAAAAGCAACAGTCTTTCCCTCTAATTCAGTTCATAGTCATATTTTTTTAAAGATGATGTACCATCTGCAAAGATTATATAGTGCAAAATTATAAGTGGTAAGGTGATTCTATATTGTCAATTGGGAGATAAAATAAGTGATTTTCACCCGCTTTATAGTGCTGTCACACCATTTGCCTGGAAGCAATGAGGATGAGTGCGAAAAGCAGCATGATGTCTGGTTCGTAATGTGAATTCAAATCAGGTGTCTTGTGAATGTAAGTCAGCTACGCTAGTTTGCACTAACCCATTTGCTGTTTTGTAAACTGTTTTCTGCTACACAAACCACGCAGGTGGCATCTGCAAACTTGGCATAAAGTGACTGAGTTTTTCATTTGCTCTGTATAGCATTTGAAGATGCAGATGACTTCAGTGCGGAACCTGAGCTGCCTGAGTGGCTTGTGGAGGTTCCAGAAGATTTGGATGTATGTATTGCACAGCGCCACTTCGAGGAGGCTTACAACCTGTTGAAGAGAGCACGAGAGTTTCTTGACAAGAACACAAACACGGATCCTGTTATCACAGACATTAGGTATGCCAACCAATATCACATTCAGTGATTTTTGTGTCCTCTTCAGGATCCAGAATTCTGAAGATTTTCGGTGAAGAAACATTATGAAGCATATGGTAGATAATACTTTGCTATAATGAAATGCAAAATTGTTCTTAATCATTACTTGTTGCCTAGATTGTATGGTGTGCGAGAATTGGAGAAAATTACTTAATGAGGAACTTAATAATATGTACTTTATCAGATACTGGTGCTACTGTTTTGAGAGTGTTATGGTGGGTGGTACATGTAGTACATACAAGGAGAACAAATAGAGAATATATAATTTCATTTCACTTTCAGACAGTCTCCTCAGTGCTTTCTTCATACACATTCTTTTAAACTAAGAGAACAAGTTTAACATCCATAGCCAATAAAGAATGGATAAACTCATAGTTCTATATGTTTTAATCATATATGTTTTGGAGACCAGACCAGATAAAAGATTCTTAACTGAATGACAACATTACTTCCTAGATTTTGCCGTTTTTGAGTATGAATGTGACCATATTTCGAAGAGTTTGTAAGAAGTCTTTATATGGTTTTCCACATTTCTTGGTGGTGAGGCATGACTGTATGAAATTTATGTTTGCTAGTGTTTCATAATTAAAATAACACATGTTTCTGTGACGTGCATACATGGTACCATACCTTAAAATGTCTGAAAAATTTCAAAGTTGAAGTTTTGCTTAGGCGCAAGGTGGAAGCTCGTGTGAAAGCTCTAACTGAAGTTCTGATGAAGGAGTTGGAGGTTTCTCCTGACAAGTCATTACAAGGAGGCCTTCCAGCTGCCAGAAGAGCTGTCCGTCTCCTTAATCAGTTGGGTCGCTCAACGCAGGTTGGTACTGGTGCTGTGACATGAATTTTAATTGGACTGCCAATTTTTCAGAATTGAAACTTAATCCACAGAATGTCTGCTATCACCATAGTCTTGCTTCCTTGAACATTCTGTTTAGCATTTTCCTGCAACTCATTTCAAGTGGTTAGTTTTAGGAGATTTGCACCAATGTTTTGTATGATTTTCTTATTTCCCCCCATTTAATGTACATGCCAGCAGATACTGTTGTTGATTTTACTAACCAGAAGAGTTTCTGTTTTATGCATTTTTCTTCATGCACTGTGCATTTCCTGTTGCATTCTCAGATGTATTTTATTTTATGTTCTCGTAATCAGATGTCACTTTACATAACGATGCAAATCTGTGAATAAAATAATTTTATTATCGACATATATCTGCATTTGTACTTTGTTCAGGAACTATAAGAGAGGGATGATGGACTGAAAGTTGCACAAAGTGAGAAACTTCCATCAGGCAGCTGTAGTGTAGAGTAGATAAATATGTATTTGTTTCATCATGGTTATTTATATTTGTCCTTGCATTTCCTTTATGTTTTGTAGGTGTTACGGACAGGGACTGAGGGAAACTGTCAACTGGTCAGACATTCTTCTGCCGCAATGCTCATATTTTTGGTGTTTCTGTTAGCTTGAATCCTCCTTGACATTCATGATTTATGTGTGACTCTTGTGTCCAGTGAATACAAGAATTAATTTATTTATTTGGAAACCAGTATTTCTAAAACATAGATGTCATTTCAGTATTGCCTGGTGGCCTTGTTGTAATGTGAAGTATCATGAGATATGTGCAGTAGACCAAATGTTATTAGTGCTGAGAACTGCATATTGACAGGACTGTTCATTAGTAGGCTGATGATTTTATTGTCTGTAACTTACAGGCATGTGACTTGTTCTTGAAACTCTGCAGCTGCATTTTGAAGACGCAATTGAAACGTGTCAAGAGAGAAGGCGCTACTGTTCTGTACATGCGGCAGATTGGAGGCATTTTTTTCTCCAACCTGACTGACATGACACGAGAGTTCTTGCGTGCGTTCTTACCACATTCCCCCAGCTGTGCTTCAGGTATCCATTTTGTGCAGTAATGTTTGTTATTGATTGGATATTGCTGCATTGTAAGACCAACAACATTTTGTAAGGAAGCTTTGATGCTTTGTGTGTTAACTGCCCCTTCCTGAATATTGCAAGACAGATTTTTAAAATGAATGTAATTTTTTTTTTTCCTATTTACAGTATCTAAAACTTGGCAGTCAAAATCACTGTGCCAGAGATGCTTAGCTGTAGTAGTTCATTGGTTTTTGCCATTAAGTCAAATACAAATTATGTTCCATACAGAAAGATCTTAATTTTCTTTTCTCATAAAAATGATAATAACAGCAAATTCTTGTTCTTACAAGATAATTATCATGCAAAACTTCATGATCCCATATTAACAACACTTTTGTTGCTTCTGTTTCAAGAAATCTGCATGATTTTCATACTCAAAATGGTGGAAGTAGTTGAGGAACATGATATCAGGTTGCCCTTTAGTTGTACCAAAGTTTTGTGACTGTCAAAATTTATTGTGGGTGTAATAAGTATGTAGACCAGGTAACTCTTGAGTCAGTATCTACCATGTTACATCAGTGAACTCTGAACTTCCTGAGTCATTTAAATGTCATCATAGGGGGGCATTTAAGTGGTCCAGTGCCATGTGTGGAGTGGCCATTTAAATCTGCACTTCATCTCTTTCAACCATCCATTTTATTGGTAACAAGGATAGAAATACAAAGGAATGGTACTCATGTTAATAGTAAACAGCTGCCTCAAGCCACCTGCAGTTCAGCTGTTGAGAACAGGCCAAAATAAAATACCAGTGATAATAGAAAAATTGCAGGTGAGACATATTATTGTCAAGTGTGGACTGCATTGCTTCTCACTGACATTTGCACACAGCAGGTTAAGCCCATTACCTCATTAAGTTTTCATGGTTAAGTGTTCTTACTTTACATGTCTGTGTTTGCAGCATTTGTGGTGTGGGCAGGCTCAGAGCTAACACACCTGACATCTCATCTCATCAAACAGGTTTTCATGCCCCAGTCATCCATTACGATGTTGGCTGAGTGTGTGACATGTGTAAGGAGTCAGTGTGACCAGGTGTGTTGCATATATTCTCACTGTACTTTGAATTTCCAGAGAACATAAAAGCAAGTTTGTGAGTATAATTATGAAGGCATGTACACATCAGTGGCTCACATAATTAAATGTTTCAAATTTAGTGATACAAAGCAAAACAAAGATATCGAAACACTCTTGTTTTTAAAATTGTATGGTTAAAGAAGGGGAGCCCCCCATAAATAATTGGAAACATGAGTAAAGGTAATAATGAACAAATTATGAAGGAAGAAGGACATTAAACCTGAAATCATAGAACTAGTCAAAATGTCTCTTATGATGCTGTGTTATTATAAATGTGACTGTTATCTTGGACATTGACCATTGTGTTTGGTTTTTAACGCTATGTGCCAATAACTGGAACTGTTTCTGTCATCATTATAAGTGTTCCTGCTTAGTTTGAGCCCTTAGACAGAGCTAGTCCATAATTCATGATATGTACTGTTCAGTTTTTGCAAACTGAACAGTATATGACCATGACGTTTATCACAATGTAATTTTAATTTTCTGGTTGGGCCTTTCCTCTATGGCCATTTTGTATAATGTGCGTTTAATACCACTTCCGACACGGGACAGCCAAATTATTTTCTCATATGTGGCAGCTTTGTGAGCTTGGGGTGGATTTGCGGTACCAGCTGGATGGTTTGCTCCGCACCCCCCTGACACGAGCATTACATGATGCACGGGAGAAACTGATAGATGCCGTCAAGCTTCGGGCAGCAGAGGACAAGTGGCATCCCATGAATCTGCAGTGCAAAGCTGGGTTAACAAAGTTCCTGCAAGAGATGAGTGATATTGGCATAGCAAGTATACACACTTATGTTACAGGTTGGTGTATTTTATTAAGATTCTCTGACTAGGCTGCATACGAAGTCCTATTTTAACATCTACATATGTTTCACTCATCTGAATTCTGAATGATTTAAACTTTGTTCTGTTTCCTGTAAGTTTTAATGTCTTCACGATTCAGGCAGTGTAAGAAATTGTTCCACTGGCATTACATTCAAGTTACCTCTAATGTACACTTACTTGGAGACTAATGAACAGTGGTGTAAATTGCAGGAAATGTATAAATCATAAGCTTAATACTTCCTTTCAACTTTAGTTTTACTTAGAATGCTCAGCAAGTAATGTGGGTAAGTTACTAAGCAATTAGTAATATTTTTACAACATATAATGCCCTGAAACTAAAAGTGTACAGTATTATGATACAAATTAAAATCATTTGTCACACACACATATATTGATTTGCATTTTTTTCTTGACATGATCATATTTGGAGCTGATACTGACAATCCAAGTTGCTGCAGGCCTGGATTGAATCACAGTGAGTCCATCGTGTCCCATAATGTGCTGAGTTTTCTTGTAAGAAAATGGTTATAGTTTCATTTTGTTTGCTGTCATGCTCTGTCAGGCATGCAAATAAAGTAACTGAGTGGTATAAAATCTTCACAGGCTGATAGCCCTGCCAGTTGTTTAAAAACCTCCGACATTTCAGAGACCCACGTAGTCTCCATCCCTGAGGATGGAGACTGAGTGGGTCTCTGAAGTGTGAGAGGTTTTTAAACAACTGGCACAGCTAGCAACCAGTGAAGATTTTATACAATTTAGTTGCTGTGAAAGCTTGAAGACATAAAGTAACTGCATGTCACACAGCAGACTCATTCAGCAGATTAAATAATAACAGCTAACTTGAAAACAAGCAAACATCAAAATCAAAAATGACAGTTGAGAAATGGCTACTTACTCATCAGCGTTGCCAGTGGTTGATAAGTAAACTTGACCAACAGCAAGAAGAATTTTTACGAAATATGGGACATTCAAATGATGTGACACATATTTTGCTGAAACTAAATCCCCTGAAATGGTAGGAAAATTAATGGGACTCATGAATTATGTAAGTTATGGGAAAATGTTCATTCTGGGATGAAAAATGTGAGGTGTTACTGAACAGTGCTTGTCCACGTTTGTTGTAGCTTGTCACTTGTGTGTACAGGGGACTGCTGGTTGGGGCTAACAGCCAACACTGTGGCCTTCAGCAAACTGTACCTTACATTGGTAGAGGACTGTCTTCGTCTGGCAACACCTGAACTTCTGTATACAGTGGATGAAGTGCTTAGTGATGTGTTCAAAGCCCAGATGTTGCATGTGGAGGCTTCATTGTCCAGTGATAAATATGTGGCTGAGGTACAGTGCAGCTTGCTCATGTGGATGTCATAGTATGTAGTTCTACAGAATTTCCTGGTGATGAAGGCAGCTTCTGTGCAGTGTCCAGTTTAGTCCATATTGATGGTTGAAGGCTTAATTGAGATGTTGTTAGGGTCTCACTTTTTTCATTATTTATTTTAATACTTCCTCGCTGTTGCATATTGAATGTTTTATGGAAGAAAGTATGTTCTTTTTAAAGATGTGCAAATATCCGAAAATTTGAAGTGTGTTAGTAGTTTCCTTTAAATGTGGCATTGGTTCACATGTAAGAACTTTTCACTTTTTTTATTTGTTATAATTTTAATTTTAAAGGTAAAAGTGGATGAGTATGGAATGTCATGGAGTGATGATTGGCAGGGAAATACTGAAGTACTAAAGACAGAAGCCTGACCAAGTGTCATTTTTATGTAAGTTCTGCATAGGATGTTCCAGAAATTGAATGCAGGCCTCTGAAGTAAGAAGCCAGCATATAAGAGTCTAAGCAATGGCATGATAATCTTCTTCTTCCTCCTCCTCCTCCTCCTTAGATGACACTACAGTCCAATGCAGACATTCATCTCCTTAGGAATGATAATCTGCTTGCACGAAATGAATATACTGTGAAACTTGAGGGTCTGAATGTGTACAATATGTTCCTGCTGTTGCAGAGCAAGTTTATACAGAAAAATGCAGCTTTCCTATTGGATACACTACTGACCCTTGCTGAACACTGCTATGAAGAGAAAATTGGAAACCCATGTGCCCGACTTGGCAGACTTCGAGATGAATACTCATGGCTGAAGAAAGATAGCAGCACAAAGAGGCCTAATAATTCTGCTGTGAAACCTGTAACAAAATACTCCACAACAACATACATATAAATGTGAGTGTACAAAGCTCCTTCTATTTAACCTTTTAAAGCCTAGTGGTAATTTTACATACGACCAGGTTTAACATTAAAAAATTCTACATGGTGCCCACATCGCGTTTATGTGTTTTGTACGGATGTCAGAACAAACAGCAACTTTTGCCTTATAAAACATTAAGAGACTGGTTTTTATAACCAAAGTGGAGAGTGTTTACAGCGCAGTACGCACAGAGTCCTTATATAAAACAGATACACTTCGTCTTTAGAGGGTTAATTTAGTTTATTTTATGCTGCATGGGGATCTGTAGCAAGACCTTTACATACTGTTTCAGTGATGCGTACACATTAATGTGGAGCATACTGAATATACACATTCTGCAGAGGTAGCATACAAACTCCTCTGTTTTGAACCTTTTATTAAAAAAGTTCTGATGGAAGGTTGCTGAATGTTGGCATAGTTTAATTAATGACTGAACAGTTTCTGAGCAGTTGAACAGAATATATTGTTACAGAAAGATTCCTCTTATGCTGCAACAGGAAGTCATCAGAGGCTACTTAATGCTGTTTGAAGAGGCAGATGGGTTTATAAGTGGCCAGAATTTAAGAAGAGGGGTTTATATCATATTTATATAGATGTGATTGAATTGATAAATACAGTCAACCTTGGTTATAGGAGATATTTTTTCATTTCCCGTCTGTTTCCATATGCTTTATCACAGTAACAACCTCAGTTACACCAGTCGTTCATATATCATAACTTCAGTTACAATGGAGTTCTCTGACATTCCCTAACAGTTGATTTGCCACAGCTATATCATTTTTGGCAAAATAATGGACCCTTCACAACAGTTGCAGTGTGTTCACCTGTAGAGGGCTCACTCATCAGAGAGACATGAAGACTGTGCATGTAATTTGATGGCATTTTGTACCAGGAGACCCTGAGGAGACTTGTAAATTTTGCATTTTGTTTGGCTTTCTTAAGTACAAGGTCAAACCATTAGCAGTTACACGAGTTAGGACTGGGCCATCTCTACTCAATGGTTTCTCTGTTGTTCTTGTACCTGTGGGTAAGTAATTGCCATATGCAAGGATGTTTATGGAATTTGGGGGTAGGATGCCATCATAAATCAATTATGGCTTAATTTCAATGCATTTGCTTGTAACCTTTTAGGTAACCAATTTGGAAGGCTTTTATTTAAACAGAAGTGATATACGGAATAGTCTTGGCCAACCAACCAGGTGTGAATATTTAAAAATTTCGGGAGCTTTGTTAGGTGCATAAAGGAGGGGAGGATTCAGGCATCTTGGTGTATGGTGGACATTTCCTTAATTTTGCACATACATCTGGACATAGCAGGTACAGTATGTTACATAACTTCTATACATCTATCGTGCACTGGCATAAATTTATATTTAACATGTAGCAGGACAAGGTGTAGAATGTTTAAGCTTTCTTCATTTTGCATAGCAGCCTTCATAAGCAACTCTTAAGTTTTTCTGTTTACAGTTATAAAACCGTGAAGTGCCACCACCATGCTTTAACTTCATCTAAGAAGTATGAAATTATTTCCTTCTGGGAAATCACAGACATTTATGTCAAACGGTATTGCTCATGGCTTTGAAATTCCAACCCGTACACTAGGACTTGTGCTAAAAAATGCAATAAAACTAAAAACAAGCATAATTTAAGTGGTATTAATTTCAGTGTTATTTTAAAACGTAATTTAACCAAACTTCAGATATGGATCTTTGTAGGACACCCCTGAGAATCTTATAACCGAGGTTGACTTTATTTATTACCGATAGCAGCATGTTTGGTATTGTAGTTCTAGCTCAAGAAGTCAATGATGCACTGGGTTAATGATACTGATACTCAAGATGGGAGGCAGCCAATGTAGATCCTCCTCCCTTCCACTGATATTACCAAGAATGGTAGCTCAACCAGCTGCCTTGTCAAGGTCAATGACGTTCAGATGCTTAGAATGCGTAAGGATGAAAAACTCATTTCAGACATTCCAGTGAGTTTCTTGCCTTCCTTGTTCATAATAGAGGCCTGTGCGCTGACAAGGGGACCTGGTCAGTTGAAATCCTCCAGTTTGGTTCCCATCTTGCAGTATGGCAGTTGACCCTACTCCGAATTCCTGACCGAAGTATTAGGTGTTGACACTGCACTGTTTCTTTATCACAGTTTTTCTTTTCATGTTCCTCATCTTCAGTTTATAAGTCTCATAAACAAGTGTGTATACATACATTGTCCATGGAAGCTCAGTTGCAGAGTGTTTGTGCCTGGAGCTGGCTGTGAGGCTTCTAGTGCCAGTCTTTTTCCTTTTTCTATTTCTCCTTCTTTCCTGTCTTTTTTTTGTTTTGTTTTTATTGCATACTACCATTCCTGTTATGGGTTTATAGGGTTGGACAGAATGTTGTCAATTTCAGCCACACGTCTATCCTAATTAATTGTTTTAGCAGAGAGTATGAGCCAAATGATTTCTGATGTGCGTTCTAACATTGCAAATGTTTTATCTTATTGCTCTTCAGTAAGCAGTGTTTTTAGCAGCGTTCTCATCCAGTAAGCAGTGTTTTTAGTGGCTTTCTCGTCCAGAATTAACCCACCAAACCTGACTATGAGTAAGTGTATAGATACATGTTGTGCTTGGATCTATGATCCTGGCAAATTAACAGTGCAATTTTCTCCAACACAGCAAAACCACATTTCCATGAAACTCAAACATTAAAACGTCCTATTTGATGATCTTATCCACACACACAACAAAAACCAGTACTTCAGTGTTTACGCATTGCCAGTGTTGTGTGAATGACTTAGCAGCCAATGGAGTTAGCAAAACACATAACAATAACCAGTAGTGAACATGGTGTTAGACACAGATACACCATTGTGTGAACAATTTTACTGTTAGTGCCAACTGCTGAAGCATCTAACATATCAGACTAAGGTGACAGTCTTTAAGGAGTCAGGATGGTACTTTTCATAAATTCAATGTAAGAATAAACATTTTTGACACCAAGAACAGCAAATGAATGCATGCTTGCTTGTTAGATGAGAACACACCACAGAAATCATGTGGCTCATATTGTACACTGAAAACATTATTTCTGATGGACATGTGAGACTGATACTGACAGAATTCTTCAAGGCCTCCTAAGTTACTGGACATAGCAATTAAAAGAATAAATTCAGTGAAAAATGAACACTGACCTCCAGTGCCATACAGAAATACTCAACATTTGAGCTACCATGGACATCTCTACATACAGTGAAACCCTGTTAAGACATTTTTGAAAATTCCAAGAAAATCCTACTTCTTAAGCAGGAAATTTCTTAAAAGGGTAGGACTGAAAAGTTCAATTTTTTAAATTTTTTTGTGAACTTATTACATACGTATGCTGCACTTGTACAATTTGCAGCTGTCTTAACACATTCTTACTTGTATCTGACCATTTAACCATTTTGTCTGTAACCTTTCATTCACAGTTTTATTTATGCCTTTACCTATACTGTTACTGACTTTTCATTCACAAGATCACGTTTCATTCCAAATGTTTACTTTTCCTTGAAATATTTTTCGAGCATGGGTTGTTGTTGTTTTTTCAAAAACAGTAGCAGTATACGTTTTCAGATTCCATAGGTTCGCTTTTAGGTAGACCATAAGGGGTGGTCAGTAGTTCCAGTTACTTTCACAAACTCTGCAGTGTCTTGAATTTATTTTCTGGAATTGCTGATGTAACTTATCTGCAAACAGTCACCACAAGTGTTTCACAATCACACAACACAACAACGCATTTGTATTACCACTGATAAATTACATTTAAGCAAGTTGTCGCAATTGATCACCCACTTATCTCGCATCAAACCACTGCCCCCAGCAACATGTGACTCCTGCCAGTGCATGCCTAAACTTCTTCAAATGTTACTGGCTGCCTTAGTTTCCACCAAGTCCCAGGCTGTTGAAGTGGCAAGATGTTGCCAAACGCAGGTTCATGCAGGTCATGAAACAGCTAGGATCGGCTTCCGGCCACCCGATACAGTTTTTCGGTTGTCGTGACAAGAGACCGAGTAGTGGGGAGTGACTCGCTGCAGTCTCTGCATCGTGGAAGAAATACGAGACCTCCATGACGGCCATGAGGTTGCGTCATTCTGTTGTGTGAAACGTGGCGGAAGTGACCTTGACCATGCGCCATTTGAACGCTGTGTTTTGGAAACAGAACGAATGGAAACTCGGGGAAATTCCTGAAGAGTTTGAAATAGAAAATGTATTTAACGAGTAAAAAAAATTGTTTCATCGTGAAATTTGTTACATCTTAGGCGGGAAATTTTCTTATGTGGGGACGTATTAAAAGGGTAACCTGTAATGTTAATCAAATGGGAGAATTTTGGTGCTTTTTCATCCTGGCTTCTTAGGTGGGAAATTTTCTGAACAGGGGACATCTTAAGCGAGTTTCACTGTATTTTACTTTGAGACTTACAAATTGAAAGAGAAGACTGTGCAAAGTAAAACTCTGTATTAAAGAAGCAGCATTGTCAACACCTAACATTTTTGCCAGTAAGGGAAGGATCGCTACCAGTTGACGTAACTGAACCAAATCAGAGGGTTTAAATTGACTAAATCTACTTGTGAGATTCAGTTCTTTATTTAGTTATGTGTGCAGTACAATAGGACTCTCCTGCATAACCCTGCACACTACGAGAACTGCGCTCCTGTAAGATTGTTTTGAATGACCCGCATTTCCCTACCTACCCTACCCTCTGTAGGCACTAATCAATGACATACCTGCATTATGAGGTATATAAAACTGTATAATCCCAAACAAGGAATGCTACTGGGATCAGGTCATCTTGTAGTGATGAATATGGTTTTACTATTGTCACAGCAAGACCTAATCATTTGGCTACAGTAATATGGTTTATCAGATTCACATTGATGGCAGAATGGTGTAATTTTTATAACATTGTAAAGGGCGGTAGATGGTTACCAGCATTTTGAAGAAAAGTACTAGCTCCACATCTACCCAAAGATCAATGCAGTATTTTCGTCCCAAATTACAAAGATTACAGTAAGAATCTTCAGTGCTGTGAAGACCCACAACCTCATATATCTGTTTTCCTTTCAGATGCTTCATGCATAAAGAACAATCCTTACTGCTCAGAGAAGCCATTGGGAATTGTAGTTCATTTATTCATAAATAACAGGAAGAACAGTGTTTACGTATTGTGCTGAATTTCTGATGGTCACAATACAGTACTGTATTTATGAATATTTTTATATGGGGGCATGTTTTTTTATTTGTGACGTTCACTGTTGTATTAAACATATGTTTCAGAAGCTGTTTCTGCATCCTACTTTAGCTATTCGGTAGGTCCGTTAGAATGAGTCCAATGATTGAAAGTAGCAGAGTCTAATGGACCAATAATATTAGATGCCACCCCTTGGTGCCAGAAGACAAAAGAAAAGCCAGCTTCAAAAATGTAGCTTTTATTGTAAACCTAGACAATGGTTAATGTCCAGTATAAAAATCTGAGAAAGTACAGTAATATTGATGGCTTGTTCTGTCCACTTGTTGACAAAGATATGTATAAGGGATCATTTCCCGTGGACCCTGGTCACTAGCTGCACTCTTCTGCACCATGAAGTTTCAAAGTACACAAATTTCTACGTACTGCAAGGACTGAGTGGGATTTTTAATATATTTGAAATCACAGTGCCATCCATTTGACAGTTATATCAAGAACAAGGAAAAAGTTTAAGAAAGTAAAGGAAAAAAAGAATATTAGCATTTTATGCAACTGTTTCAGCCATATGTCTTCAGTCTTATTTATCAGAGGAATGACTGTGCCAGAACAGCGATAAAAATTAAAACATCTTCTTCACATATAAAAAGTACGGTGCATGTAACTAATCAAACCACAAATCCACATTCTATGAAGTTACATACAAACTATATAAACACTTCCAAGACATATATGAGCAAAAAGATTATTGTCCTGATGTTTCTGTCATTAGTACATCCTGGTAGGATGCAGGAATCCGTTTTTGAAATGAGTGGAACCACATGCATTTGGGTTGTCAGATTTTATCAAGTTGTAAAGTACCACTTTTTCCTTTTTCAGTACTCAACACATGATAAACAAACTTGCTGTGTGACTCACCATGAATCCTGCGTGCAGGTTGTCTTTTGATAACCCTTCATCGAAAGTGGGAGGCAGAGAACACGTGGTTAAATCATTATTGACAGGAAAGAAATCCAGGCCATGTGGTAAATGAATTTAACTACTTTAATGAATAACAGAAAAAAGTTGTTTGCTTCTTGGAATTTTGTAAATAAACCTACATACTGAAGTCCAACAATGTTAACAGTGGTTTATGCCTGCTTTGCTCTATTAAGGTGTCATACTTATCAACAGTGCTGATGACCACCTTAAGTTTCTGCTATCATTAGTCACCAAAAGCAGTTCACTATTCTGCACTGTATATTAGACACAGTGATTGGAACAGAGCCATGAAATGTCAAAGGCTATCATCACAGTGTTGTAATAACTGTTCCTCAGTTTCCCTTCCAGATGGAAATGCTGTGAGGCAAGCCTTTGAACCCTCGTAGCTGTTACTGTCTAATGCCTTGAACAGAAACTACTTTTGAAAGTGAACCTCTTCAAGCTGCAGTTCCTACGTATCACCAGATGATCTGTTACATTGCAGTATTTTACATTACCGTTTCCTCAGGGTCATTAGTATTGGGGGATGGGGGATTATATAATCTGTGTTATACGTGTGTTGCAGTCTTTCTTCTCACACAGATTCTAAGCGGATTTGCTGCTTACTGAATTGTTCAGAACAGAGTACTCCTACGAAACACAGTATTTTTATTTGTAGCTGATTTACCTAGTGTTGTTTTCACAATGAGGCACTGAAAATCAAAGAATTACAAGACTTTATTGATAATGTGTTGTGGATATTACACCAAATACATGTATCTTGTCCATTTTGTTTAAGATGCTGTACATACAATAACAGTTGAAAGCCTAGTCACTATACTGACTACACTAGCCCTGCTCCTCAATAATTTTAATGTAAAACTTGGGTAATTTTCTACTTTATATTTTACATGTTCTCTAATGATGGCCTAGCCTAGCTGAAACATGGGACAAGAACATTAAACTTGATATTTCTACATAACATAGTATTTACTGTGCTTTATTGTAAAACAGTATGTACAGTTCATAAATCTATGCAAATACACTGTCGTCATCATACGCTTGATCTGACATCTGAAGTTATAAAGTTTCTTCTAATGCCAGTTATCTCCTGCAGGTTCTCTGCTATAAGGATTTTTTGTCACGCACTTTTGTCTATTGCTTTTACTTGAACAGTGGGGTCAGAATAGTGCTGCAGTACACAGTATCACTAAATACTGGTAGAACAAACATGTCTATATATACATGCTACCACACTTAAGTACTGAAGAGTGCATTTATTCTGTGAAGTCTGGTGCTGGATTATGGCTGACTTTCTGACGCTTCTTTGATTGAATATCAGCTAGTGTTTGTTCAATCGACCGGACGTCTTTCTTATTTTCACTTGGCACTGCAAATAAAGTTTCAGTAATTACTAAGAGTACAGAACAGGTAATGTGCATCCAAATGAGTAGATGTGTGCACAATGCCTTGATTTCCATATGTAAAGGTACCGCTGTGCCATTTTTTACTGGAGGCATGAACGTAAAGCTCTGACCCTAAGAAAGCATGATGTGTTCTGTGCTTGCCTGTTGCTTCAGCTTCAGTGACCAGTACCCACTGACCTCAAGGCTGAGTGTGTCCCAGAGATACCCTGAACAATTTAGATAAACTGAAAATTTCTGAAATGCCACACCAGGAATAAAACCTGAGCTGACAGTACATAAAATGGCTTCTTGTGCAGCTTGCTGAAAATTATGAAAAGCCTACTTACAATACTAGTATGATGTACAGTGACTGTTTCTTCAACTGGTACATGGAAAGTACTCCTTTATACACCAAAGGCAGTCACTTTAGACTTCAGTGAAGCATGTAACTAACCTCAAAATTCATAAATGATACTCATAACAGCAAAAAATGTGTATCACTTCCTCTAAAGGCTTTCACTGTTTATCATTCTTAGCATGAAATACGGTTGAACCCGATTATAACAACATCAGTTAATGTGACACCTTGTCTACAGCATTAGATATTCTGTGGTATCAATTAATTCCCATGTTTAACCATAACATTATACTCATCAGTTATAACAACACTCGTTTATGACGACACAAAATATCCAGTCCCTTTTATGATGTAACTGTGTTCAACCATAGTTCATAAGA
The DNA here is from genome assembly GCA_013340265.1 of Coptotermes formosanus. Classification (NCBI taxonomy): domain Eukaryota; kingdom Metazoa; phylum Arthropoda; class Insecta; order Blattodea; family Rhinotermitidae; genus Coptotermes; species Coptotermes formosanus. The sequence continues at coordinate 883,057 of BLKM01000501.1, read as the reverse complement.
ACCCAATTTTCAATAACATACCAAAGCCATATAGCTTATTAGTCTGTGTTTTTCTAGCTGCTTCCTTCGCTGCCTCCCGACCAATCAGATGTTCATATTTCTCTCTGTAGTTGGAATTGGGAACAAAATCTTTTGTTTTATTCAGTGCCCATTCCTCTTCTTTTTTCCTTTCCAGTTCTTGCTGCAACCAGCATGGAAAATCACAATTCACATTATTAACATGAAATAAGACAGCTTATTTGGGTTGGAAAAGATTTTCAGAATCTTCCATGGAACCCAGTTCAACCGTGTCAATGTGTGTCAGTTCATCTGAAGCCCCTAATGAGGTATCCAGGTGACAACACAAAGACACTTAGCACTTCATAATTGTAATATTAATTTAATTCATTTTGACTTTTCTGTATATGCTTACAATATTCAGTCAGGGCTGGCCTCACAACAAACGTCTTTATTTACTAATTTCAGATGGTTGGTATCACGACTCAGCAACTTAAATTTCTTGAAATCAAAATGTCCATATATATTCTCAAAAAACAACAAACATAAGAACCCAGTAATGGCTATGCTATGTTGCTTTAGCAAATCACATCACTAGCTCTCTCCCACACATATTACTTCTGGGAATACACCACTAACTGGCCGATATACCAAGTTCTGGTCTTTTTGGAAGGGAAAAGTATACCTTCTGAGCCAACAACTTTGCTTTTTCAGGGTCCCATTCCTCCCCACGTCTCAGTGCCGCCAATTCATCATCACTTGGGGTAAACTCCCTCTTAAAAATCATCACATGCCGGTCTACTCCTTCTTCACCTATTGAAAATGCTGGGACTCCTGCTACCTCTGCCACATCATGTCTGCAAAAGACAGGAACCATATAATTCATTCATAGCCTGATTATATCAATTGTACTGAAACTCACATCAATGCACATCCTCAATACAGATTCCATAAAATCATGTTTCCAGTTTTTATTTTGAAACAGCAGTGATACAGGCATTTGAATAGAATGTGAGAACTGACAAACAAAATGCACTAACTTAACATCCCCTTAGCTGCAAGTAAAAACCAAAACATTTACAATATTCACAAAATTAAATGTCCATCTTCTATTTTTGTTATAACTGTGACAGCTAATAATCATTGTTTCACAAAAGCTGGTTATAATATGTATATTATTAAAATGAAACCAAAGTACATACACAATGCTTCTGTAGACCTGTTCCATAGGTTCAAACTTTTGTTTCTGTAGTGATTCATCATGTAGGAACTTGTTAATATTTTCTTCAATCTGAAATACGAGATTACATAAGCTTACCCTAACACTAACATGGCGTTTTTCACGAAGGGGTTTTAAATCATAACAATGTTCACCTGGTATGGTATAATACTGTACTTACTTTCTCTCTAAAAGCCTTAAGCTTCTCTTTCTCCTCTCTCTGTTTTCTCAAAAGCTCTTCTTTGTGTTCTAAAATGGCAAAGAAAACACAAGTATGACAGCTATGTCTGCGCGGATGGCTGCATGAACACCCACACACACACACATTAAACACCACAATATGAAACTAGATGAATCTCCTAATATCAGAACTCATGTAATTAAAATTAATCTAGAGTAAGCTGTCTTCCCATCAGGTACAGTTATGCTTACATGTAAAGTATATATCAACGAAAGTACTCCTGCAGAAATATTTCTAAAAATATTCAAACTTTTCGAATACTTCGTTTCTATTTATGTACCTGAACCTTCATTCATATATTCGGAAATAATAAACGTCGTACTTAATCGGAAAAAATTTCTGACGTCTCAGATTTATACTGACCGTCTGCAGTTCAGTGGTTACAGACGATACTGCTTAACCCTACTTCAAATCTTAGGTTAGGTTGGAATCTTACTTTTCATCAGACTTCTTTGTTTGCTGCTGAAAGATGGTGGTTTGTCCATAGAGTTTAATATTGAGCCAAGTAAATCCATTTTGTAAAACAGTAATCTTAGTGCTATTCGCAAAATTTACTTTCGGAACTAAATTCAATTCACGAAATCACAACCACCCGACGTCACACATTTGCTGGAAGATACCTCTGCTTCCGCTGGCTTCGATGCTTTCCATTGACGGCCTTTCCAAAGTGGGAAGGACACTTCCGGTATTTCTTGCCACGAGATGTGCGCAAAACGGATCCTTACTATGATCCGGTTCATTCAGTACGGGTCCGGGTGGTGAGCTTTGCAATTAAACCGTTCACTTTGTTCTCTTTATCAAACTAATTTTATTTTATTAATTTCCGCGCATATGATCAATATAGTAAAATAGAACAAACTTATACACATTATTATTATTTATTTAATTAACCATAATCTCCTGTTTTTCTCCCCGACATGTTTCGGCAACAACTTTGCCATTATCAAGGGAGTTACATCAAATGACATAAGACAATGTACATTAAAAGGACAAAAATAAACTAGACGTTAAGGTTAATTAAATGAATAATATAGTGGATAAGTTGGTTATATTTTACTATATTTATCAAAATAGTGTTTTAAGGACATGCTAGAAAACGACGGATCGGCAGTGCCGATACATACTGTGTAACATTAAAGCTTACATTCTACTTATATTACAAACTGTAGCTCCAAATGCTACCTGTATGTTTTAAAAAGGATATTTATTTGGCCGTATTAGTGAAAGACATTGTAAATATTACACGTAAACAAAATGAGTGACCCCTTTTTTTACATTATAGCGAAATTGCTCTGATAATGGCACAGCCGAGACCTCTACCTTATCAGTCCGCTCACTGACTCTTTCTTTCGGACCCGTTCATCCACAAACGACGCAACTCTGATCCATGACTACTACTGCTTGCAACAACTTTAATGCACCACTCCAGGTGAGTATGCTTCACTCGGTCCTCATCGGCTGCAGCTCGCGGACCCCACCACAGGTCATCTAGTATAAGCTCCCACTGACTTGTCTTGTTCACAGGTTTCCTCTTCGCCGATGCGTTCACTATCCCGTATGCCTTTTTTCACTAGTCACTTAACCTGTGTCATTTGGCAGTGCCCCTGTCCGTTCCATTCCTCATTGCCTGTCATTGACGAAACCCACAGATCTACATCTCTCACACGCTGGCGAATAGGTTCCTGATGATATGCGATTGGTTCGTTTTTACTGTTTCGTTCTCGAGTAGCATTATTAACTTTGTTGACTGGTAAATTTGATAACCATCTCACTTCATTAATTTGTATGTATTTATTTACAAAGATAGCACATTCGGGTTTGTTTCCACTTCCTGGTCATTATTTAGTAGTGCCCGTTGCGGCGGTGGAATGATATTGTGATACTGTGCAGCGTTGTTTGGTATTTAGTATGTGTTTGAGCATGCCCCACGATACAGAACCTTCGTTCCGTGATAATTACTTTCATACATGATCCATGCCTAACGATGGGCTGTGGTACGTTAGACACTCTTTGATTCGTCCACACGTACCGAGATGCAAAAAAGTGGAATTGAGGAGCGCAGTGTGGAATGTTTGTGTGGCGTTAAGGAAAATTTGCGTCAGTAGTGATGTAACTTCGATGTAGATTTAGGTGTATGTTTCGGTACAAGAGATTGCTGCGTACAGTCTTCCAGTGTAGATGAATAGTGGTTATCAAGTTTACGAAAAGAGAATATATATTTGAATAGTTTTTGCCTTTCAGGTGAATAATGTTGTCTTGGATCGACCATAACCTATGAAGTGGCGTCCGTCCAGTATCAGTTTTACGTTCGTGTGTAATTAATTACGAGTACTATAGTGCGAACGAAAAGAAGATGAAGTTGCAAGAAGCGCCGAACGCAATATGTAAAGTCGTAAAATTTCCTGCATCTGTTACAAGCTATTTGAGAACAGAAAATTGTCAAAATGAACAATATTACGCTCTGAAAGGAGGCCTTCTGAAAGGTAAAGCATAGGTCATGTAGTAATTCAGTTTGCTTTTGTTGCATGATGTGTTACTAATAGATGCTTGAATGTATGACTTGAGTCGTTTGGTATCAATACAGTTATGTCTTTGAACAGAGTCATAATGTCTGATTTAAACCAACAGATACTCAATATGCGTGGCTGAGTTGGGGCCCAAACTTTGAAGTAATCCGAACCACAAATGGTGCCAAAGTAGCTGCTTGGACATTTGGAGTTGCCCTGCATCAAACGAAAACTAAAGTAACTTGCGTCACAGAGTTGCCATGCAATGATGGTTCAGGACGTGTTTCGCAGTTTGTTGTGGGGTTGGAATGTGAGTTGGATGGTGGAATGATATGTGTTTTTGACATACGAGGATCTAAGGTTCTACGTGCTGTGCAGATGCCTACAAAGGTTTGTGAAGTTAATTTTAATAGTGTGCTAACTGCTTAATTTTTGGAGTATAAGTTCCATCTATATAGATTTTCATTTTAATACTTTTGTAAATGTTATAAGATTATAGTTTATTAAGATTTTAATGTTGGGCATGTTAGCTTTTCATGATTAAATTGTGTTGTGCTTTGAAAATGCCTCTTTTGTCATTTATCCATGTTACCTCTTGCTTTTCTGTTTGCTTGGCCATGGGTTGGGAAATTACACTGCACCCTAACAAGCAAATTGTTGAGGTATTTTATGACATTGACTGGTGATTGCTCTGTTCTGGGATTGATGCCATGTGGTTTGGTGGAGCAGTACCAACACTGTGGAGGAATTTGCTGCCGCCATTTTTTGGACAGAAGAGTAAACTAAGTCTGGGAGATGTTTCATGATGTAGGGACAGGGGACTGGGACTTCAGCTGTGGGTGAAACTATATGAAGTGGTGGAGTTGGGGGAAGGGGGGGGCAGATGATGGAGGATGAGTAGAAAGTTAGGTAGGGGGATAATGAATAGAAAATAAAAATGTGGGATGAAGACAAGAAAGTAAGTGGGAAGGAGTGAAAAATAAAAATATGAAATAAATTATGTAAAATTCGGAGTGGGGTAAATGCAAAATAAAATTAAAGGAGATGATATATGGAGACGAGCACTATAAAAGTCATTGTAGTGATAATTTGATATGTTTCTCAACTGCAGCAGACTGGTGAAGTCTGAACTGTGTGTCGAAAAGGTCTGGTATGTCATATGCATGACGTGAGAACTTGGAACACACTGTCAGTTATCGTCATTCACATACATAGTGTGTGTGTGTGAGTGAGAGAGAGAGAGAGAGCGCAAGAGGGAGACTTCCACTCAGAGGAGAAGTGGTTACTTGCATTGTAAAGTTTTTTTGCTTTCTGTAGGTGACATCTGTGAGCGTGGTAGATTGTGGATCAGAAGGATGCTATCCTCTTCCACAACTCCTCAGTTCTATGACTGGTGTGCTTGCAGTTGGCCTTGCTGGTGGACAGATAATGCTTGTGGATTTGTGTCGGATCAATTGTGATGAGGGTAGGCCAGTGAAGCATAAAAGTACTGGGGGATTTTTTATGTTGCTCGTACCATGCATGATTATTAGTCAAATACAAAATTTGACCAACTAGTGCACTATATTCTAATGTCTTTACGTTACAACATTTACAATATTTGTATATTAGTCCCACATGTTTAGATCCCGTACGATTATCGTCAGGGACTCAAGTTACGCAAACGGCATTAACAGTATTGCATGTGTTGCATATAGTCGATTAAACATGAAATTAAATTTGTATTGGAGCTCTGTTTTTATATGGATTAGGAGTTGAATGTTTTTGGGCAGGAGGTAGAGACATTCTGCCTCCTACTGATTCTGGGCAGTGTTAGGAGATAATAACTTCAGTGGCTAAAACTTCCACATCTTTTTTTTTTTCTTTTTGAGGGAAATGCACAGGTACAAAGAAGAGATTGAGCAAGTATATGGAAGTATTATTTCACTTATAATTGACACAGATCTTATTATTTTAAATAAAATATCGCAGTATGCCAGGAAGCGGAGGGAGGTATGGCTGACAGATTTAGAATCTCTTGCGAATGTGAAATTAACAGGCTTAGTGGATATTACATGTGTCATTTGTCCACAGGTTTGTAAATAGTAGTGCTGGGGATGGTACGAAATGCATAGTGGTGTATGTACAGTGAAACTTGCTTAAGAATAACCTAGTTAAGAAAACTTCCCACCTAAGAAGTCAGGATAAAAAAGCACCGAAATTCTCCCATTTCATTAAAATTACCCTTTTAAGAAATGTCCTGCTTAAGAAGTAGAATCTTCTTGGAATTTTCAAAATTTTCATAACGGGGTTTCACTGTAGTTATATAATTTTGGTATATGCAGGGCTGAGCATGGGAAATTGTGCTGACTTGAGAGATGAGCGACGTGCGTGCCAGCTTCTGCCTATCAGTGTCCATGAAACTGACCAGGAGACACTAGAGTATAAACGAGCTCATGCTGCCAGAACAGGGGACCATCTGTGTGTGGTGTTGAATGGTTAGTGTTGCTTTGACTGTATGTTTAATAGATGTCAAAACATTTGTTGGTATTCTGCATTTGTAGTGTTTATTTGCCTGTGTTGTGAAATAAGGACATTGAAGAGTATTTATGAGATTTTTCTTGGTTTTCTGGTTAAATAATTTCTTAAATGTTACCTTGAAGACAGTGATAGATGTTTCCATCTACATCTGTTTTGTAGGTCGTAACTCTCACACCTTTGTTGCTCCATAGTCAGCACTTAAATCAATGTTATTAATGACCCAAGTAATAAATTTCTATACATGTATGTATGTACACAAGTTATGCAGGGGCTGTACAGATCTGCAAAATTGGTTCTTTCTTTAAGACGCATGAAGAGGTATCTCTAAACGTTATAGCACTGTTGTGTTAGGACAGGCCTGTATATCTGGTGAGTAATGCACTAAAAATGTTAAAATGTCAAAGTATTGGAGCCTATGAAAGTTTATTTCCTGTAACATTTGTAACATAAATGTTGTGGCTACATAGGACAAAGCACAATGCCTGTATGCAGATGAACAGTCATTATGAACTTGTTCATAAACATATCGGAAGAACATGGTATTACATATGTTACAAACATATACTTTTGTATAAGTGAGAAATGGATGAAGCTGAATGCAAGAACTAGGAGTCTGAGATTTAAGGTTTCATTGCTGAGGATGCAGGTTTTCTTGGATATGATGCTGTGTTGCTGAGTTCATGTTTCCTGATGATGTGAATGGACATAGTAAGTCCATGTTAAGTGGGTTCCTTGTCACCACAGTGTGGCATGTCTTGAGTTTTTAGATAGAGGCACAGCCTGCAGATGTGGTAAGTATGAGAATATACTGAATGAGCAGTTTCAGACAGCCAGGATTGGTCCTCCAGTTTGGAGGTCTGTCAGGTGCCTAAAACCCACTGTAATTAATCTGGCATGTTACCAAATTTTATGCAGGACTTGAGACTTTGATGACTTTTTTGTTTAGTCCAGTGACAGGCTTGTGGGAACTCAGTAACATGTTGGTTCTATAGATGATTATGAATTTATTGACCATCAGAATGACTGTCAGGTTTGGAAGCATGATTCTGCTGCATGAAGTTTGTTACCAGTACCTACTCATGATGCTCAAATGGTGTGTCTTCACTGCATACTTGCAAAGTGTCACATGTGACAGTGTTACCAAGAAAAATGTTGTAAAATTATTTGAGTAAATGAGGATCATAATATCAGAACACTTTATGCTCCCGGGCCGTGCTATGGCTAGGCAGTTGGTTTCAAAGCTCTCGGCCAAGCCAGTCCATGTGGGATATGTGGTGGACAAAGTGACACTGGGACAGATTTTTATCTGAGTGCAGTGGTTTACCCCTGTCAGTATCATTCCACCAATGCTCAGTACTCTTTATTTTATTCATTTATCACCAGCACTGTAGAATCTTTGTAATTGGCAGTGTTGTTAAATAACACACTTTAAAAAACTGTATATGGAGTTAACTTTGATCTGGGTTCAAGCAGCTTTTAAGTAGAGGTGTGTGATGTGGTTGGTAATCTTGTTTGTATTTGTTTGTACTAGCCAGAAATTCCACAACCATAATTTCCTAACTGTTAGCAGTGTACCATTTGTAGCATAGGTGTACAATACTGCTGGTTTCTTGGTTTTAGAATTAATTGTGTTTTACTCTTTTATTGTAGTAACAATTTCTAAACACCCGAAGATTGTCAGTTTTCTGCACAACATGTATTTTGATTTGCCAAGATCTGTGATCAAGTATTGTTTTTATTATTTAATGATGATGAGAGTTTGGTAAATGTTTTGGGTCATGTTCCCAGCAATTTCTATGTTTTCACTGTTTTGTTGCACGTTGGTGACTGATTGCAGAGTCATTTCTGGCAGACAAGATGTTTCTACTGCCTTTACCTGATGGCAACACATTCACTGTTCCAAGGCGACGTGTAGATGTGACAGCACTGATGTACATCCCCCACATTGCCAGCATAGTGGCTGGCTTTAGTTTTGGGAGTTTCCAGATATGGAACCTTATGCATTTGACTCTGGAGTAAGGAGTGATTTTAAGTCTTCATTTGTTTTTGAGTGCTCTGATAACATAGGCTATGTTTGTCGTGGGTTACATATCAGTTTGCACTGGTTTGCTTTTTGTTGTATTAGTACTTGCATTTTGTTTATCCGTATGGTGCTTTTTTGTGTTCTTGTTGCACATGTATCTGATATTGTTGGTCATTTGCTGTTGTGTCTCTTGTATTTGTTGTATGTCACCTTGTTTCCCAGATCTTATTACTTGGTGTGCATCATGTAAAATATACAGTACCATAAGAATTCCAACATATCAATTAACATGTATTTCCCTACATCATGTATTTTCTACATAATTAACTGCAAGTAACAGATCCATTTTCTTAGCACAGCTTCCTGAATGGTCTCTGAATCTTACACATGTGGCATTTAATATGATGTGGTAGATGAATGTTCTGCCTGGCAGATGAAGATAAGCCATTACATGAACATGATCTCTTCTGTTACAACTCTTGGCCTTTTGCTTTACCTCTGGGTCACTGGCCATAACCCTGTTTATCTGAGAGCCTGTAACTTTATTTTGGGATGATATCTTTTTACTGCTCATGAAACTAACACCACTCATTCATTGTTTGCAGATACATGAGCCCAACCATGCAGGATCCCCTGCCAGTGATTTCGTTTGGGTTCCAGGAGCCATGTGATGATCCACGTAACTTCTGCTACCTTTGGGCAGTTCATAGTAGTTCCAGCTACAAGAACAAGCTTCCATGTGCTGTAATGTATGCCCTATGTTACCAGTCCAAGGAGTGGGTTGATGGATATGGTTATCTCAGCCAGGTGTGTGACTTGCAATTGTGTCTCTCACATGCGCGTGCATGCACATGCGCATGCGATTTGAAGTCTCAAGTTAACTCAGTTGCGCATATTGTTTTATGCCAGGTAATCCAGATTTCTTAATCACGTATGAACAGAAGACACTACTCTGTGTTTAATAAATGCATAACTTTAAAACAAGAGACATTTGTACATTGGATTGACAGCCATAAACAGACATGCCTACAGAAAGCAGACACGTTTTAGCCTCTTTCTAGTAACAGTGTGTTGTCACCATTATTCAGCCAGTACAACAACTAAATTAACTGGACGGTCTAAATGAAATTAAGGTAAAACAAAATATAACAATTAATTGTTTTGTTGCATTAATTAAATTATGTAATTTAAAACTAAGTGCAGACTGTCACAGATAGATTATGAAAGATTCTGAAATATCATTCAGCCACTTTGATAGCTTTGTCTTTATGGATGGACACTGATTTTGTACTTTTTTTTTTTTGTCTTCTAAATTCAAACCAAATCATATCTGTACATTCTGGGCGAGCAGCTGCATCATGTGGTTGAATGTTCTTATCAGTTCCCTGATGACTGGAACAGAAATGGTTCTTGAAATGTTGGTGTACTTGCTCTTCAACCAGCTAACATGTCTGCTGGCCTGAGAAAGTTCTATTGAATTCAGTTGCTGTGAAAACGTTAGATAATGTAATACTCTGTGTTTCTATATGATAAGTGATAAGGAAAGTAAACTCCCCCTGCCCCGTTAAACATAATGTCATGAAGACATACTGGGGAATGGAGATGTAGTTCCATGTGTTCCTAACCTTGGCACTAGATTGAGGAAAGTGGTCAGCTTTATGCCTCAGCCACTTTACCTCTGTGAAAGAATCTTCAGTACCCATCGTATTAGAGGCTGGTTAAGGGTATATAGAATAGACAGATCTTTCGCCCTTGCTGGGGATTGAACCCCATTTCGTCAGTTGTTCAACAGAAGTAAGAAGAATATTCTGTTTGATATAAACTGAAGAATGGAACTTGTTATTAATGATGTAGTTTTCAAAAACTAATATTCTGCACAGAGTTCTTGATCGGGTGTCTCAAAAAATGTACTGGTAAACTGCTGATATAGTGAAATAACATTGAAATATAACTTTTAAACTGTAGCTTTGAACTGAACTTATAATTTGTAATAAACCTGGGAGTTTGCAGTGATTAACAAGTGATACATATTAACATTATTTTCATTTTTGGAGCTGCAGTACATGTTTTTTAATCAATTACCATGATATAGCCAAACCACTTATATCAGCCACATTCAAATGTTGATATGAGTACAGCAGGCCTACCTCATTCATGGGTTTGCACATTACGGTTTGGTTATTTGCAGAAGAATTATTGTGACCACCCTTTTGCATTGTGGTGTTATTCCCTTGCTTATTTGTGGTTGCACCTGCATTGTAATATGTGCAGCCACGTCTGTGCATATGCTTACTCAGGAGGTGTCTAGGTATTTTACGATATGGAATAGACTTCTTCTTTGCTTATCACAATTTTTAGATCTAAAATTAAGTGTCATGTTTTAATTATATCAGGAAAGGCTGATGAAGGGCCTAATGATAGAAAGAGAAAGTAGGTGATGTCTTGTCTTGGAGAGGGTTGAGGTTTTGAGTAAGATGGCCAGAGGAATGAGAATTGCTGCAGTCAGATGCCATTGTGGTGTAAATGAATTGATCAGGGGAAGCATTTCTGATACAGGTGGCATAGGCGATCTTTGAATGGTTTGGTAATTACTACATCAAGAACTTGTAGTGACAGGTCCTGTCTCCTGGTATGTGCAGTAGATCTCTGTTGAGATTGGAAGATAGAGCTTTCACTTTCTCTGTTAATGGCTCTTGAAAGCGTCTGAAACTATTCTTCGTCTTTTCTTTAGAAGAGCACCTGCTCATGTGTCCCAGACTTCTCTCGGCCATTCAACTCTGAAGTCCTCTGCCATCCACCCCTTCTCATTGCATTTAAATATTATTCCACAAGGAAGTTTTTTTTTTGCAAGATTCTTTTTCTTGAGAATAAATGGTGTCAGTTTCATCCTGTCAGCCAGAACTGCAAGCATTACAGTTATTTTCAGTTTGTTATGTCCTGTTGTTTTAACAAGTACTGGTTTTGATCCTTCTGATTCAATTGTAGTGTTGGTTGGCATACCAAAAAGACTGGCATTTGATTAGTTTACCTGTTTGTCCTAAGAAAGAGCATGTTTTGAGTGCAGATTAATTATATGACACTCTTACATTGGTAATTTTCTGAGGTCATATGTGGGTAGACTTTGTGCTAATGTCAATCTCCCACAAAGAGCTAAACCTGTATGATGCGTGAATAAAATTCTCCAGCTTGGATCTACCAAAATTTTTTTTTCATTTGAATTTACTGTGTGTAGTAGGAATTTTCTTGTTTTCTCCAGCATCACACATTTTGTTTCATGACATGGAATTTCTGTGCCACAGCACAGTTGTTTGTTTCTTCTGTGTGTTTAATTACAATTAATTGTAAATTACCATCTCACTGCAGTTCATTGCTTTTGTTGTTTTTTATACTGCTTTACATTTTCTTTCAACACAGCCACTCATGGTTTTTACAGAGTACTTTGATTTCAGCAACATCTTCCTCATTCAAATGACTTGCAATGAACTGTCAGTATATCAGTATTTGAAGTGGATTAATAAAATAATGTATATAGTTATTGTCATGGCTGTGTAATTTTATTTATTTACATAGCCACAGCAGATACAAAAACATTTACTATATTCACAGAATGAGTGTAACTTGGTAAGGGGACCTGCTATCTTTCGGCAGCTGGGAAAGAATTCTCATCTAATATCTGTGTAAATGTAGTTTTTTATTATTATTGCTTGTTTAACCTACAGAAAATTTGCAATTTGTTGCTCTTTAGTTGATTACTGAGTTTCATGGGAATATTTCAGGACTTTGTATCATGTGTGCGTCGGTTTGACTTTGATCTTGGAGGGGAAGAGGGTAGCACATCTGTGGTGGGAGGCCACATTGTGGCTTGCCACACCATCAGCAAATTGTCACCAGCTGTTACCAGAAGAGAGAATCCTCACAGTGACCTGGATGAAAGTAAGTGTGACGCCCTGGGATTCATTAGATCCAGAGCATATCTGTAACATCCATGCCCCCCCCCCCCCCCACCACCCCCCACTGCAAAGGAAATTATTTTGTAAATTCCTTAATATTCTAGTGTGTTGAGGTTAAGACGCAGCACTGTTTCCTGTCTGTGGATTCCTGGGTTCCAGTCTCAGGGTAGTCCATGTGGGATTTGTTGTGCGTCGGAGTGTCACTCAGACAAGTTTTTACTGAGCACTTTGGTGTTCCTGTGGCTGTTGTGTTTTCACAAGTGCTGCATACTTCTGTGGCACCTGGTGCTTGTACAGTAGGCTGAAAGTAGGGTGCAGTACCAAGGGACTGAGCCACAGTTCTCCTTCTAAAAATGTAGGTTCTTACACATTTAGTTTTGAATCTGCAGGAACTTACGATATGCATCAGAGAAGTTGCCACTCAGAATATACTTACAATGTAAGCTTTTACTGCAGCATACTGCTTCAGCTCTGACATACAGTATTTAAGGTATGTGAGTCAACATGGTAATGTATTTCAGCATTTATATGCCACTGTCGGACCTTTTGATATGTGTATGTGTGCACACACATTTGTCGTCATATTTCCTTTATCGAAGTGTGCATTTTTGTCAGGAAAACTGGAATTAGAATTTACAGAAACACCTAGGTTACCTCCAGACGTAAAAAATCTGGAGTATTGAATCAGACAAAAACCTTAGGTGCTGCTGGAGAATATCTCCTGTCTTTATTAAGTGTTTTGAATATTGCAGGGTACTTCCTTTAGTAGCTCTGTAATATTGCAGAAGTACAGTTTTTTTTACAGACAAAGTTTTGACACTTGAATGTATCCTTACTCAGAATCTGTGCCTTTCCACATCATGAATAGTTGGCAGCTGGTATTTTGCAAGCCTCATTGGGGATCAAGTCTTTGTATGTGTAATGCAATGCTCTGTGTATGCAGAAAATGGCAGTTTCAAGTAGGAGCTCTTTGCAAAATTTACATTTCTCGCAGCAGTGTTCCTCAAGATTAGAATCTTCAGGGTTGTTATGTCACTGGATAAATAGTTACCAACATCTGAGTTGCACTCCAATCATCTGAGACAAAGGGAACTATTTACTGCACACAGTGGAACTTCCAGAAGACGTGAATCATTAGGAGCTCTTTATTCTAAAGCCATTTTGTAATGATGTAAAAATGTTGCTGAAGGGTGTTCTGCAGTGTTGTGTGATGCTGAGTGATTCAGTGTTCTTGTTGCAGGGGTAGGTGTATCTACATTGGCATTTTTTATAATCGTGAATTTTTGCAGGTGTACAGGAGAGTGACCTGACATTATGCCTATTTGTATGGGAGGCATGGGGAGCCAACTGTCCAGGCTCAACTCGTATGGCAGTGTTTGATCTTAACCAGTGGTACAAGGAGCAGATGCCAGGCAGAACAGTAAAGGGGCAAGTCTCCACGTACATGACTATTTTCTCACTTGATGATGTTGTGGAGGCATCTGCCAGTACTGCCAACAGCACTAATCCACTGCTGGATGTGAGGGTGGATCCTGCAAGCCTGTCACAGTTCACTGCAGTGCAGAGCCTTGAGGAACATTTCTATCCTTCAGCTCTTGCATTTGGTATGTTCTTACTTATAAGTGTAAAAAATGTAGTTCAGGGTAAAAGCTTTAAATGTGCAGTACAAGAAGACTACTGTTTGGAATAATATGGCAGCTTGTAGATTTCTGGAAAGTATGCTTCTGTGCTTGCAGCTAATTGTACGAGTACTAGCATTTGTGGGTTGGAAACTGATGTTTCAGTTATTGTAATTTATATGTTTATAGAATCGTTGTGTCTTCTGGGAGAGGAACTGGTGATGATGAGCCACCCAGGTGTGCAGCGAGATATCCTCTCTCAGCTAGAGTTGACTGGACCTTCTGCCCTTGTATATCCAAACAAACTGTTCCACCATTGTATTGCTATAGGCCTCAAGCCTGTTTATGTGGAACTGAGCACAACATTCAACTGTCCTGTGGTGAGTTGTATTGTGCTGTCTGATCAATAAATGGTGTACAGTCATGGGCTTGCAAATTCTAACTGGAGATTGGTATGTGGGTGGTTTTTGATGGAAGTATCTTGTGAAAATTTTATGTCAGTCAGTTTTAGGCTGTGTTGCAGAAAGGCAATCAGGGTCGCGCCTTTCATTTTACTGGTGTCTGTAATACATGTTTTATTGACATCTAGCAGTACAGGGATTGTAACATCACAGTGCAGATCTGCAAAAGATTTTCATGTTTTTCCGTGTCATAGTTTATTGTCTCAGACCCCCCTCCAAGTCTTGAAGGTGTACACCAACCATAGAACATAACCTGAACCAGTGCTTGTAGAGGTGAAAGATATTTACGAATGACATACCTCTGTTAAACTGCTGTTTGTATATGTAGGTGGCTGATAGTATTATTCTGCAGCTGGAGAAGCTCAGTCTTTACTGCTGTGCAAAGTTGTCTTGAACTGTAATTACAGTTCCATGTTAAAAAATCAGACATAAGAAGATACATTACTAAAAAGAAGACTACCGCAGAATAAGGATGTCATATTATATTCTTTATTCTGTTCTGTTCTGTTCTGTTCTGTTCTGTTGTTATGCTCTGTTCTCTGATAGTTTGAACAGTTGTTATTAATGCTGTTGAAGGAATTTTTATAGAAGTACGTATAGAACTTCCTACTTAAAAAGTGCACTTGTGCTGTGCTGCTGAAAGTGTCAAATTTATAATTTTTTCATACTTTAGGTTTTCCTGATCCCATTCACTGGCTCATTACTCATCAGTAGCAAGTATTTGTATGTGAGTTACTGCACTGTATTTCAAGTTGACAGTGAGACAGTTATTGATATATCAGTGTTTACTAGTTTTGTGACTCTGTGGCTACATTTTCATACAGTAACTAAATACTAAAATCGTGAAGGTAGATTTCATACTTGATCTTAAAAATGGTTTTTATTTGTACAGAAAAGGTTACTTAAAGGTCTTGGTCTGATTGTACATGAGTAGACTAATTTATTACAGTGTTTGTTGCAGGTGGAGCAAAGGAACTTCCTAATGTCCATTGCCCTAGAGTATCAGCTGGTGGGCTTCCTGTCCCGCTGTGCATCTGAGTGGATGGATGGAAGCCAGAGTGCGATGGGCTGCACACTGTCTGCCCTGCTGAAGTGGGGATGGCAGCGGGCTATCTGTCTGAAGACCCATGCTGACAACCTGTGTGAGTGCATGAATTGTGAGGCAAAGCTGGTCTCAGCAAAATTCAGCAATTTTGCTTATTATCTATGCTGCTTTAGACAGACTATTTTATTAAAATGGACATTCTTTACATTAGATATTAATTTTCACCATATAGACTATGACTGGCTCTTAAATTCTAAAGTGTTCCTGCATAAAACATTAATGTGGAATATTAAAAAAGTCACAGTGCTTGAATATCTTGTGTCTTACAGGGAAAGCAAATTTTACCTTAACCGAATTCTGAGGTACCTTCTATGAAAGTGCAAGTTTTTGATAACATCTGTTGCATTCATCTGTTCTTGTGGAAACTGTGCTCTGATTGAATGAATTTTGATGGAGTCTGACTTTTTTTATTGTCATATATACATTCACGAGCAGGCATCTTTCCTTTTCAGTCTTCCAATATTCTGCCTTAGTGTAGAGGTGAAAAATTCTGTTGTACTTATGCAACATTGGTGGTTTCCACAGCAGTTTTGTTGAGGATTCAGGTCTTCTGGGTTGTGACACTTTGTCACTGGGTTAGTGTTTCCTTATGTTTCAAAAGAATGTAATGCTTTAGAAACATCAGAAAACACTAATCAGCAACCCAATGTCACCTTGTTTTAGTCTTTGGTATTCATGGTGTTGAATCAGCTTTTGTTGGCAGTATACTTGCTGACATATGTCTGGTATCCAGATACTGTGCTGATAATTGGTCACTTCTGCTTTTTGTTGCCATTTTGGCATTTATAAAAAATAGAAAATTTAAGTGTAATGTTACAGTTGGCATGAGTAGTCTTCATTGCATTTGAGTGCCTTGACATTAAATGAAGCAAAGCATCACATAATTTTAAGGAATAATTTTCTGCTGTTCTGCAGTGCTGTGAATTATTGTATGTAATAAAATATCCAAGCAGGGATACTGCTATTCAGATAACTTGTTACATGAGCTCCCTAACACTGCATGCAGCTGTAGTGGGCAGAGTCCGGCCACTGCTTCGCTGACATCAGCACAGCCAGGCAAAGTTTTACCTGTTCCAGAAACATGTACTCTGTTGGGAGTACGCAGTGCTCGGTCACCTTGTTAATAATGTCTCTCTTTGCTTTGAATTACTTTGTTAGAAATGTTTGACACTCCAGTTTGCTCCAGTGCTTAAACAACACTGCAAAGTGCTGCGAGTTATCAGATAATGTTATTGAAATGGAGAGAGAAAGGTTGGAGCTACATGCTGCTTTCCTCTGACCTGCTTGCCTCTTCATCCCTGCATTACCAGGGATCAAGTTATCTGACAGCTATCCTAAGTAGATATTTTCATACAACAGTAATATGAAGTTACCTGTTTTATCAGATACTGAAGTAGAAACAGAATATCCAGTTGAACTTGGTTATAATGTCACTGAAGTGACCAAATAAAGTGTGTCGTTATGCTGGTCTGAGTGAAGTGTATGTTAAAAGTGGAGGAAAAATATTGCAAGATGGAATACAGGTATGCAGGCATATTACTTAATGTTAATGCTATGATGCATTTCAAATTTAAATTAGAATTAAAATTTAGAAATAATAAAAACTACTCTTCTATAATCGTAAATTTCTGTACAGGTTTACGCTAAAAGATACATTAACTTAAAATTAGAATTTATGAAAGGCAGAAGTTATCTTGAGAAGAGGACCGCTTATTGGTACAGTACATTGTCACTTCTCTGTTTCCTGAACCACTTAAGTAGCCCCTTATTGGTGTCACTTTGTTCAGGCTTTTGAAATCACATTATTCTCGATCTCTTCTGGTCAAACAAACTAATAATGTGGTTCTGTTTCTCCAAATCATTGGATCGTAGAATTTAAGAGACCAAATTGCTGACACATGTCAGCTTTCTTTTTTCTATTTGCTATTTGTCGTATCACTTTGACTTTTCTTTCGACACTGAAAACCATCCTTTTATTCGTGACTGGAGCCATGTTACCATGTTACTATTCTCCTGTTAATTATGGGAGTAGAAACATGGAGGGAAACTTACGCACAAAGTGAATTATTGTTACTATTGTCATTTAACAGGACTGGAATTTATGTAGCGACCTGCAAGCATAGAGGGCTTGTCCTCTCAAGGATGAGGAGATAGTAGCATTCTCAAAATAGTCATTTTCCTGGAAAATTATGTTGGAATTGATGACTGGCAATGTCATTATATCCAAGGTGGACGTTCTTACATATGTTGTACTAAGCAAGGAAGAAAAACACGTGCCTTATGGGGAATTAGTTGGTACCACTGAATGTATGATGCTGTAGATGAGGTGTCGCACAAACCAAGGTCATTATAACTGAGTTCAACTCTGTTTTCTTATACGTGGGATGAATACAGTATATTTATTGTAGTGGAAAATTGACAAGCACCCATCCGTACTTAGAGTTGCAAGTGCTGTTAATTCCTTGGATGTTATTAAGAACTTTTGTTATGTAGGCATCCCACTGTATGATTACTCGGGTTTGAAACTGGACACCAATTCCTACCAGTTGCTAGATTACTGTGGCAACCAGCTCCACCACCTCACCACCTTGTTCCAAGGAGTGCTGAAGATGTGCAAGAACCCGATTATACAGGGTAACAAACTTTTTTCGCAAGTGTTATTAAAGCCATTGAAAAAAGTAACATGATTAAAATTTTAACTGCAGAAACTTCATTGACTTTGAATTAACTTTTAAAACTTTAAAATGAAGATTGCTGCTGTGAGAAGTTTACTTCTCGTGATCTTCACTATGGTGCCTTATAATGTAAATCAGTTAATTAGCTGCTGACAGAGGACTCCAGTCATTTGTTTTCAGTGAAATATCATTTTGACAAGTTTTGGACAACCTGGCTCACTTGATATTCCATGGGGATAATTAAACAACAGCCTGACATAGATGTTCATTGCTTTGGGCCAATTAGTCACTTCATCATGAAAATGGAAGGAGCCAGGGTGCTTGAATATCAGCAGTCCTGCCTGCTATAGTGTCATTACCCAAGATTAGAAATTAAATAAGCTACAAATTGACATGCAAGCCTGAATACTACAGCTATAAATGTTTTATACTTTTTCCTCAAGAATATGCCTGTATCTATTTGGATAATGCACTAAATGGCCTGCTGACCCTCATATCATTCCACTGTATATTCCAGGTGTAGGAGACCTGTCACAGCAGGCACAAATATTGGAGCTTGTTGCTGTGTACATTGAAGTGGTGGAATGGTTTGTCAATGTTGGCCTTCTGCCTGAGTTCCCATGTGAGGACCTTGCCTGTGTTGATGATGGCTGTGGGGCTACAGGTGAATTTGGGCCACATAGAGTCCCGTATCCTGCTTCTACTCTTGCTAAGATCTACCAGAAAAGGTATATGCACAGATTAAATCTTTTCTGTTAATGCCATTTAATTGTGCCTAGCACACAGTATTCAGCACAAGAAAATTACTGTATATGATGCCAAGGAAGATGTTTAGGCTTGAGAGGGAGGAAATAACAGGAGTCAGGGGGAAGCTGCACAGTGAGGAGCTTCATGACTTGTACTGCTCACGAAATATTATTCAGGTGATCAAATGAAGGAGGATGAGATAGGTGGGGAATGTGGCATGTATGGTGAAGAGGAGAAGTTCATGCAGGGTTTTGGTGCGGAAACCCAAAGGCAAGAGCCCGCTCAGAGGACCTAGGCACGGGAGGGAAGATGCTCACGGTTTCGATTTTTCACTGACTTCATGTATATTCTCACATTCATTTTCTGTTTTCTTCAGTGTAATCAGTCACTTTATCTAGTCCCATATGTGTTCTACTCATATTACTGCAAGAGATGAAATGTGACTGCAAGTGGGTTGTCATGAAAGACAGTATTGACAGTTTTTAAAAGGGACATGACAGGTCTGTCAGTTACAAATGAGGTCATCAAAAAGCAGGCCCAGTTATAAATGGGATGTTTATTTTGAAGTTACCAAATATAACGTGGAGCTTTTCTTTACCTTTATTTGTTATTAATTACGAAATTTGCACACAAGTACAGAAAATTAAAATGTAGAGTTGCTAGGTTACTTGTTGGAGCCCTACCAAGCAAGGACTTCAGAACATTATAACTTCCACAGAAATAGGCTAAATAATGGCAGTTTTGTATATTACAGGAGAGCGGAACTGGAGAAACTGAGCAGATCTGCAGCAGACAAAACAGACATCCTCTTTATTGATGGGCTGGTAAAGAGGGAATGCAGTGGTGACCGCCTGTCTTCTCTGTGGGAGCGGGATGGAGGCACTGGACTGTACCCTCCTCCCTCAATTCAGTCCCTTCTTCGTACATACCTACTGGATGGTATCCCCATGCATGTCAAACACTGCATTGTTATCTACGTCTTCCTCGATTTGGCTGGACTGCTGGATTCTCGCAGGTGTGTGTGTGTGTGTGTGTGTGTGCGCGCGCGCACACGCGCGCGCACTTAGTACTTAAATTTCTTAATAGGCTTATGCCATCCTCTGGGAACAATTTAAACAATATTTGTATTCTGATCACACCATATTACAGAAATAGTATTCTTATGTATTTTTTGTATCCCCATTTATCTGTTCTTTATGGCACATTATTTATGAAATATTATTTCTTCCAAATTATGGGTTGCTAGAATCACAAAAGTACGTAGAATGTCAGTTTCAATGGCAGTGATACTAAATCTAAATAGACAGGGTGTCCAGTAATAGAAAGTCAGTACTTTTATGCATGATGATGGAAAGTCAGTACTTGTACGCATGGTGACAGGAAATCATAAGTTGGAAAATA
The DNA here is from genome assembly GCA_013340265.1 of Coptotermes formosanus. Taxonomy (NCBI): domain Eukaryota; kingdom Metazoa; phylum Arthropoda; class Insecta; order Blattodea; family Rhinotermitidae; genus Coptotermes; species Coptotermes formosanus. Next base: position 862,592 of record BLKM01000501.1, on the reverse strand, counting down.
AAGAGTATTCATTTTCATATTTTAAGTACTGCAGGAGCAGATGCTTTAATTAAATGTGTAAGACAGTAAATTTGCCTTTGGGAAAGTGGTTGAAACTTTGAGCAGTTACTGTAATAAGTTATTTCTTCAGCAAAAATTGTAAGATAGTAACAATGCTTTTTTGTTTGTTTCTGTTAAGAACACATATGTGGTTAGAAGTTTGTTGTACTAAACCGAACTCAACTAAGTGTTATACTGGTCTTAAGAATGTACACAGGTGGGTAGTTACAGTTCTCTCCAACAGTGCAGATAAAATGTGTTTACATTATCAAGTTAACAAAATTTAATGCAGATTTCAGTTTTATTAAAAAATATCATGGACTTAATCAGTGACAACCTGTATAAGAACTGAGGCATGTTAACCTTCTAAAGCCTAGTGGTAACTTTACGTACCACCAGGTTTAACATTAAAAAATTCTACGTGGTGCCCACATTGCGTTTATGTGTTTTGTACGGATCTCAGAACAAACAGCAACTTTTGCCTTATAAAACATTAAGAGACTGGTTTTTATAACCGAAGTGGAGGGTGTTTACAGCGCGGTACGCACTGAGTCCTTATATGAAACAGATACGCTTCGTCTTTAAAGGGTTAATCTGTCATTTTTTGATTTGCCAGTTACGCAGCGTAGTAGTTTCCTGTTCAACAAACTATCTGTTAAACACACACTTTTATTCTGTATGTGTTGGTCACATTAGTTCCATTTGAAATTTTGTAATTAGGACATACAAACCCTTCTGTTACAATATCTTGATCCTAGCACATTGAATGTGTGTTTGTTTTAGATATTCTGCTGCCATCAACCAGTTCATCAAGTTTCCTTCTGCATTCCGTCTTACTCCGAGCTTCATCAAGATAACACAGGCCCTGTGGCTATTGGACCACCAGGATTACACAGTAAGATGCTGGCTGTTGGTTTTGGCTATAAATTATGGTGACTTTGCGCTGGTTTTTACTGGGCTGGTATTGGTATTTACTGACCCCAGTATTCTTGTATTTTAAACGTAAGAATGCATTACAAATTGAGGTATGGATTTTAAATTATATTAGTTCAATTACAGTAGGACTTTATATTCGTCCTGTATCTCATAAAAGTGTGGAGGTGAGTCCATTATATTTGTTTACTACAGGTTGTTATTTTTTTTTCATTTGTTTTTGTAAATTCGTGTTGTCTTCCAGATGAAGTAAGAAAGAAGGAAACAGGAAGTTATAATTATGACAAAAATTGTGGATAGTAATAGGTGGTCAGGAGTGGTGGTTTATAGAGAGAACCCGCTTCTTCGGGGAAGATGTGCTTCATCAGTGGGTGTTCATTGCTGAACATTTCAAGACTCTGTAGTGGCTGCATCTTTGTGGGTCAGTTGTCCAATGCAGGAAGTTTTTCATTGCATCATTGACCCTTGATATGATGCAGCTGCATACATGGTACATACAATGTTACAAACCAAATACACGCACCATTTATGTACATCAAAATATACTTAATTATGTACGATTCATGATAATTCACAGTTTGAGTAATGTAAAGTTTGCTTATGCCAAACAGGCAACAGAAGTCCATCAATATAGGAACATAAAGGTCAAATTGCACAAGACAAACTTCACAGTATGGTATAACGAAATGTGCATGCAACAGCAAGGGATCATAATTGAATATATTTTGATATATGTAAATGGTGCATGTAATTGGTTTGTAACGTTGTACGATTTATAACAATGTGCGGTTTGAGTAATGCAAAGTTTACATACGTGGTGTTTGAAACACTGGGCGAAGAACACCCAGTTACCAAGTGAAATGTCCGAGAAGAATGGAGGTCTCGACTCCAGCGATTAGAAAGCCTGTGAACTTAGATCACAAAAAGGCAGAATGTATCAAGTACCAATATTGAACCAAACGTTGGGAATTTTTTTTTTTGAGTTGGGTCATCCCAGTGTGTCTACAGTCAGACAAAATTATATAATAAAACAGAGTCAGACACAACAATACATGTATCCTATATTAGCACATTACAACATTACTTCATAATGCACACTTATGCAAAGTAATGTTGTAATGTGCTAATATAGGATGCATGTACTGTTGTGTCTGACTGTGTTTTATTATATAATTTTGCCAAACATTGGTAGTTAGGTGGTGGTAGCTGTTGGCTCTTTTCTCATGCAGGAAGCTATAGACATGTTGTTGGATCCACTTGTCTCAATGGATGACCTGAAACCATGGCAGCACCAGTGCATTATTCGAGCATTCCTGTACCAGGGTCAACATAAAATGGCCCTCAAGTATATTCGTGTCCAACAACCACCACTGAAGGACATTGAAGACATTCGGTTAGTATTAGCAAGAGGTACAAAGTCTGGTTAGAATGGTTTTCAAAAGAATTTTTCAACTATAAACAAATGTTAAAAATACCATACAGACTTTATTTAATTGACATTTTTCATAACAAATGTTTGTCTGTGTTGATGTAGCCTCAACCTCACAGTATTGCTTGTGAATGGCTTAATTCATGAGGCTTTCCAGTATCAGCGGCGGCACTGCAATGAGCAGAACTCAAGAGATCTGCTTCAGCACTTTTTCAGTGGTGAGTTCAGTGATAATTTGTGCCTTTTGCAGATTACATTTCATGTGCTAACAGTTTGTCTTTTTTAGTGAAATTACACATCTTGGCTCCTATTCTCTTCATACCACATGCCATATTTACCTGAATGTAAGACAAGAATTGTTCCCTAATTTATCAGCTTAAAAATGATGGGTTATGCAATAATTGCACACAAAGTGAAAAATGTTGTGTGTGGGTATTTTCATAAAAATAGGAGATTGTGAGGAGGTGTTGCCTTATGTACAGGGCTGACTTATGGTCAGGTACGTACATAGATTACAGCAATGTGCGGTGCTGACCTTAAAGTAAAACCTCTTCATAAAATCTACAGGCACACTTACAGAATCTACATTCACAATGTGTATTATATGTATAGCTTACCTCATATTAAAGCAGGTGTTGGAAATTACCTTCTTCAGCTGTCAGGCATGCTTGACATCTGCTGGACAAATTATTAACAACTGCTTGGAGTTCTTGCACTAGTTTCAAGTTCTTAATGTCATGCTTGTCAGGGCTGCATGCATAAAAGATAATTTAACAGTTCTGTAAGGAGCACATACCTGATGATTGTTGGCACTGGTTTGGGGTTATGTTCATCTTCCTTTTCCCTTCCTTCACTGCACCAGCCACTTTCACAGTTATCATAATGCTCATTGATGCTGGAAATGCCGCACATGGCTAGCTTATTGTTTACAGATCTGTGAGGACTGAAGTTGACGTCCTTGTCATTGCGTAGCTGAGTTCATTCTGTGTGGAAGGTACTGTCTGCTTCAATACTGGAGTCTGAATTTACTTCTTTGTTAATTTTACATCCATGAATGCACTGACATAAACAATTCACATTTGGTAACTGTGTGACTTGTCACCAAGCTGCTACTGTAGAATGCAGATTGCTGGTTTTCAGTTTGATGTCTGTTCCTATATCCATCAAGGACACACTTTTTTGTAGTAGGTGTTTCTTGTACAGCTGCTTGAAACATGTTATGAAGCCCATATCAGGAGGTAGACATGTGTATGAGACACAGCTTCATTTCCATAAACAGTTTCAAACATTATGTATCTTTCCGGAGCTGTTTCCCTGAGTTCAAAACAAGACTTGATGTTTGCTCACTGCTGCATGACAACATTGGCTACACTTGGGCATTCGAAAATTTCTAATTTTTTTAAGTGGTGTGTCTGTTTTTGGTAGCTGAAAGTTACAGTTCTGTATTGATTATAATAGAGTTTTTTTGTAGGGTGGTGGGGGTTGGAACGTTGGTGTGTTATTTGTCAGGGGCGTATGCAGAATAGCCATTGATAGTTTGAATTCGTAATTGTCATGTGCTCTCCACAGACTTGTGACTGGGATTTGGAGGTTCATCAACATACAATTCTAATGAGTATGGTCTCTGTGTTACGATTTTGGCTTTTCCATTCACATAATAAATTTATGTGCTTTTGCTTGTGGTATAGTCAAAACATGAAGCTTGATTAATTGTTATGTTTTTATGGGCCAGCTTGCCAGCAGATGAACCAGTTGAATGTGGTCCTGCAGCTTGCCCTGTCACCTGTGGAAGAGGAAGCATTCACTTACTTTCTCCAGAATTGTCACAACCCTCAGGCTGATGACATGCATGTCATGTATTACCTTGAACGCTCTAGGTATGTTGTTAGTGAAACAGATGAAAATGGAGTGAATTTTTATCCAATAATTACACACATTTTTGAGGAAATCACCATTTTGCATTCCAGCCTTCTTAACTTGTAGACTTAGTATGCTGAGAGTGAAGAAAGTGTGTAAATTACAGTTAGTGTGTTTTTTGGATATGTGACTTTCTGTGTACATTTTGTCTCATTAGCCTTAATCATCCAGCCTTTAAATCCCACTGTGGCTGCTGATGGCTGGAGTTGTTCTTTGTTTTTAAAAGCCCATGCCTGCACTCGCATGAGACTATGTTATCGTATTTGTCTGTGAACAGTTACGTTTAATGGGACACAGGTAACTCGTTTAGCCTGTAAAAGTTAAAACTTTTGACAGTTTTCATGGTTATTTTGTGTATTTAGCCTCTCAGATGATATATGAAATTCAAAGACAAGATGTGTTGTTTAGGATTGCAGAGGCAATGGAAGTGAACAACAGTATCTGCAGTTCAAAACGCCATATAGAATCAAATATCTTGAAGCGAGGTCGCACAGAAGACAAGCCCAGCTGCATCCGGGATACCATTGTCCAGGCTTATGCTAACACATTACCATCTGTCACCAGGAAACTGGCCCTGTATTGTGCACAGGAGAAGTTGTGCCTCAACAACTGGAAACAAGGTACTGCATCTGCTGACTTTGTCTTGCTATGAGTTTTGCAAAACAGGAGGGCAAGAGGAGTAATATTTAAGTGTTCCAAGTATGAAAGCAGTTGATGAAGTGTAGGCTGATATTTGTGAATTGTTGTCTGCACCAAAGATTACAGACATTTTCCACAGCTTGTAGTGTAACAGCTGTGACCACTAAGTTCATCCCCTCCTTGTGGTGTATTAATTATTATGTACTTCCTCCATGAACTAGCGTATTCCTTGAAATGATTTAGACCTTGGAATGAAAAGGGAAAGTTTCATCGCTTAATATGTGTGTCAGTTAATGTGCACTAAAACATGTTCTAAATTATACTGAAACTTTCCATGTTTACTGTCGTATGTATGAATTGCTGGCCAATTGTGTAGGTCACATAAGATCAAAAATCTGCATCACTTGGGTCAGTGAAGAGAGCTATTTGAGATAACCCACACTTGTTAGTGTACGCACACTAAGATTATCAACTTAATAATTTCAATTTTTTCAAGATATTATTTCACCCTGTCATATGCTGTCTGTTTTGCATAATGAATGGGAAAACTTAACTGACTGTGACATTGTTGGTGGTGTGACTTAAACTGTTTGTCTAGACTGACTGTTTTCTATGTTTTTTGTAGCTCTTCAAGAATATAGGAAAGTCCCATAAGTTATTCAAGAACATTTTTTCCCTTCCCTGATAATATGTTTTGGGATTTGTTAGCATTGTGTACAATACATAATTGGCGTGGGGACCTGCTATCCTGGCTAAAGGTTTCTGTTTAGTCAGTTTAGTCATTCCGGGAAAATGTTGTGATAGTGCATTAAATTAGGCCAGGGCTCTTTCCTTCCATTTCTGTTTAAATTCATTATTCTTGAACCATCCTGTAGTTTGCCATGCTGTAGTTTGAGCTGCTGACTGCATCATTAAGTAAACCATAAATAAATTTAAAAGTGTAATACACGTTCTTCTGTTTTGGCTTAAAAATTGTCACTGCATTACTTAATTTCCTGTTCCCATGAATTACTGCAAAAATTGTTAAGGAGGGAAGTCAGATCCTTGTCTTCTGCTTTAAATTATGTAGGTAAAAGGATTTTCTGTAACATGAATGTAACTATAAGAAATGACTAATGAAACTTGCCTTGTAATAGGCCTGCTGTGTTCTCTACTTCTGATTTGAAAATCCCACAATTTCCTGTTTGGTTTATGATCATGGTAGCAGCCTTGTTATAATGAACAGTGTTGACTTGTCCACTTTGCTAAATCACAGTTCCTTTCAGTTTCAAGGGGTTTGTGAGCTACTTCACGATGCCGTTTCATACATGCCGTGACATCACCTTGATTTTTACAGCAGTGGCATGGAACATATCAGGGGAATTCTTTGTTTGAGCTGCTGATATTTGGGGTTTGCATCATTTGACATGTGTTAATAATTATTTGGTACCATTTATAAAATGAAGTTTACTAATGTATTTCCTGTGATGAGCAGTGTCACCACCAACTCCATTGTCCGTGGATGTGCGCCGTGGTGAGTCACAGCCAGTCCGCTATCGATCATCATTGATCCAGGCCACACTGGAGAAGGCTCGTGAGACATGGACCCCTGCTCTGGTATGCACACCAGCCAAACGGGATCGGTCCAACATGGAGAAACCTTCAGTAGAGAGGACACCATTTTTGTGTACACCTCGAGCTGCTTCAGATATGTTGAATTTCACAAGGTACATTCTGGCAAGCATGGATGTCTGAATTTAGTTTTGCTCTATGATGACTACCGTGATTGACTTCTTCATTTTCTTTCTTTGTTTCCAAGTAATTTTGAAACAGGAAAATGAAATTGTGAGTGTAACAGAATTGTAAGCATAACAAAATTATATTCATTATGACAAAGTTTTGTCAAATTGAAACACATTAAAAATGTCCAAATACATGTAAAAGAGCAAAAAGATGAGAAACTTACCATGTAAAATCTAATTTTTCTCTGTACAGCGTGTTTTAGTAGGGATATCTTGGTACATTTTTTGAGAATTCCTGCTCATCAGTATATAGTCCAGGAGTACTTTCTTGGTCATTGAGACATGCTGAAGAATTTGCATCAAGTTGGTGTCTTCATTAATGAGAAATAATAATCATGAGAGTATGTGGAAGAGTTGAGAATGCTGATGTTTTACATAGTCATTTTATTTTGTGGCTGCTATCAAATGGGCCTTCATGTGTCTTTATGTTGTTATTTCTATTCAATAGAAACTGTGATGAAGGAGTTAATTAATGTGGTTATGTGCTATCAATTTCTCTGTTTTAAATCACTTCAGTCATTGTGGTGCAATCAGACAGTTCCTGGACTGACTGTGACATGACACTATTGCTGCTAGCACAAAATTCTTCCACTTGTTTTAGGTAGATGAGAGTCTTCTGAGCCATTTCCTGCTTGGAACAAGGCTGTAGCATATGTAGTTGTTGGCTAATGTCTTGTTAAGAACTAGTGTATGTTGTTCCATTTGTGATTTTGGCATACCTATAAAATGACGGGCATGGAAGACCTGCATGTTTTGGAAATGGGCAAAATTGAGCAGCATTATGAATGAAATGAATACCTAAGGTTGTTGCCAATATGTAGTACATGAGCCTGTCATAGTGAGCATGGATGACATTGCTGGGTGGTTTGGAGGGGGCGGTATTAACCCTTAAACACTGAGATTAAATCCCCCAGCACAGGACCGCCAGCTGAGGTTTTTCTCTGGGCATTTAATTTCTCATGCTTGCTCTTAGATAAAAAAGCATATCTCATAGGCTTTTTGTTCAAATTTAATGAAAAAAAATTTCGCTGTGTGTTTATGAATTGATGAATTCGGGAAAAAATATTCACAAATTTTTACAATAAATTTGTCCTGTAAATTGCAAGCATTATATAAAATGTGTGGTAAATATGAAACAAGGCACCACACTTGTGTTGCAGTCATGTCATCAGGGTTGCAGCATGAGTCTGTACCCAGGTACACTCTCATGTCATGTGTATAACCTGATTCGTCGCATAGTTTATAAATTCTGATGTCAAAACATTCCCTTTTTTTGGAAGTGTACTGTCTGAATATAACCCTGCCTTTGAATTTTACAATTACACTGTCCACTGCCAAATGTTCTGACGGGTTATAGAATTTAGCATAAGCCTGGTTGAATGTGTCAAAGACTGTCTTTATTTTCCGTGGTCGGTCATATTCCTTGTCTTGGTTGGGTCTCTGTCAGTCTCCAATGGCTTGGTTTTATCAAGCCTCTTTGGTGACCATGGCAGGAAGTCGGAAGGCGCTTCTGACCCACAAAGAATGTTTGTGTGTCTAACCACAGCTGCAGCAATGTAACTGCTATGTGTGAAAGCATTGTATGGTTTTATCTTTTGAAGGACATTTGTTGGGTTGGGTTACTACCTCATCCTGGCTTTGCTGTGAAAAACAGTGGACACCGGTATTTCCAACCCCCCTACCCCCCCAGTCCATTATTTTTGTTCTTGCTACTGCTTGCTGAACACTACCCTGGTCTGTTACAAAGACGGTTGTGTATTCCTCTGCACTCATAAATCTAATGCCCTAAGTAATGACCAACTTACATGATGAGAGCAAAACAGATCTAAGCCAACGATGTAAATGCTGTGAAAAATTCCTCGTATTTCAAGGGTGCACACAACGTTTTTACTATATTAGACACATATGTGTTACACATTTCTGCTCCACAACTGCTACAGAGTGGCCCAGAACTACAACAAACAAGCCTATGAGTGCCCCTGTAGCTGTACACATCGATTTTTGTGGATATCTCCAGTATTTTTATATTAGTTCGGTCTGAAAATATGCGTTACACTACACCACTGAAAACCATTCAGATGTCAATTAGTAACTGGCTTCATAACACCCTGTTGATATTCAACCCACACATGACTCCAGGGCGACTGATAAACAAAACACTCCTTCTCTAGAGAAATGTGCAGTTCACCAATGTGTTGACATATATATCACGACTGTTGGAGGAGGTAGGGGGGTGGAGATGGAACATTTACAACTGCACACACCAGCTCTGACCTTCAGGGGACATACCACACAGAAATGCTGAGTGTTATGTGGGATAGGGGTGAAAAAAATGCTTCCAAATTTGACACAATATTGACAACAACTGAGGTCATTTGGCTCATTGGCACTGTTTAAATGCCCACTGCGCAATGACGACAGTCAACATTTGCAGTTAAAAGGTTAAAGAATATTTCAGTTTTACTATGACTTCATTTTGACATTGAAGGACATAAATTTTAATGCAGAATTTAAGCACACACTTGAATGTTGACTATTTCAGTTCTAATTATCAAGTATAAGAAGCTGTCAGTCAAATATGTCTGTGGCTAAATAAGGTAGCTTAGCTTGAAAATTCTTGCACAGTTGTAAACTGGTCACACTTTGAACTTTCATGTGTTCAGTATATTTAATGGTTACAGATAGTGCACCTGTTTATGCGTGTATCGATCACTGTGATATGTATAAATGTCCATAATATAAAGTGAAACCTACTTATAGATGACCCCACTTAAGAATTTTTCCTGCCTTTGTTGGTAGAACAATTTAGGAACAAACTTTTATCTCAAGATTGACATATATGCTGCCCTTTTAGTGTGTTTCCCCCTTCAAAGGATTTCGTGCCTAAGAAGCATGAAATGTTCGTGATGTAGTGAATTTTGATCCTTTAGTACATCTTGTGCATCAGATTGTTAAACAGTTTCCAAAGTTGCCTTTCATCTAATTTGTTCCCAACATGCAGTGTTGAAATAACGCAGTCAGTTCATAGGTTAATCTTCAAATAGATAAATGTAAGGGAGGGGGAAAAGGATAAAGGAGCCAATCACAGAGTGTACATATTAGTGGCATAAAAGATCTGCAGATGTGCCATTGCAAGAGTGAACAGTGAACAGTAACCAGTAGGAGATTTAGATCCTTTCATTAGCTGCGTTATGTAACCAGCTACTGCTGTCTGTCTTATGCAGGGATGTGACAGAAGTTGTGTTCCCAACACTCACGTGTCCAGCCCCCAAGTCTGACGATGATAACATGGGTGGTTCCCCTGTAAAGCGATTCCGCTATTCAGACCACCACCCATCCCCATTAGGAAGTGGAATTGCATCATCTCGCAAGTAAGTCAATGAAGCTTAAACACAGTACTAGGTAATGTCCTATATTTGTTTCTTCTGTTCTTTTCTTTGTTTGCAAGAATATGAAAGACCACAGGAAGTTTGGTTATTGACTGACTGACTGGCACTGTTTCATTTTTAAGTATAGGCTATTGCTATTTTTAAAAAAAGTGGGGTAAATATGATTACAAATGTAGATGTCACAGTATGTGTTTTGTTGTATTGATATCTGTCAGTGTAAGACAGTTAAATATGAAGTACCACAGTGCCTTCTGAGGCTTTGTTGCACACAGCAGTGTCTGTGCATAGTCTTTCATTGTGCAGTGTAAATGTGCAGGTCTCTTAGTATATGAATCACTAATGTAAGGTATTTGAGTTGTGGTTGTGATGGCTGTGAGAAGGACGCTTGGCAGTGTCAAAACTGAAAGAGTTTCACCTGAACAATGATAGAGCTGGATACAGCAGCTAGCTGGGTGACGAAGTGGGAGCATCTGAAGGAAAACGGTCTTCATTCAGATTGAGATAAAGTATACTTTGTTTGTTGCATTTTATTGAGTGTTCTATCTAACAGGAATTTTGGGAGCAGTTTTTTTCAGGGGTTCTCAATTCTCTTTTAAAACATTCTTCCAGTGATCTGTTATTTTGTCTGTGGCCTACTATATGCTGATTTGTGTCAGAAACTAAAAGTTGACATAAACTGCCAGAAAATTTACCATGGGCATTGACAATATTAACAGCAGACGTTTTGTTCACACTTTGAACTGTTTTGGTGATATTACTCATGAGCTCTAGGAAGATGGGAGAAAACATGTTTCAGAACTTTTCAACAGTGACTTCTGGCACGTGAATGATATTAATTTGAATATTGCTTTAAAATTTGACAGTTATGGCTGCAGACATTGTTTGTAAAGGGAGTATGAAAATCACATTTCTTAATTAACCATTTTGTGTCTGAGTACATCTATGTTACATAATTATACTGATTTTTTCCTTTACATTTGTATGTGAGATTACATAGTTCTATTTTGGAAGATACAGTCAAACAGTGTGATTTGGATCTGGTTCATATTTTTACAGAAAAGCATATAATGTTAAGGTGCAGTGAACATGGTAATATAGGGCTTCTCTGTTACAAATAAATTGAATGGCAGACTGAGTGAGGGCTTGTTGGCAGGAGGCTGGATCGGTACTCCAATGTGGATGCACTGTCTCTGCTCCAGACGCCTCATGTCCGTAGGAGAGCAACTTTCTCAGCATCTCGCCTACAGGAGCAGCAAGACATACCCTCTTCTCCAGCCGCTATGTTCACACCACAGTCAATTCTCAAGGTTGCTGTCAAACTATGCCTTTGTTTTGGTTCCATTGTTCTGTGTCTGACTGTTACACTAAAGATAGAGTATACCTATACAGTGTAACAAGAAAGTGCTGAGATGGAGATAAAATAACAGTGTGTATGGCAATATGTTTATTAATCATTTACATGAAAATAGTCCTTCAGGGACTTAATACACTTATTGCAGCATTTATATTAACTTTGGAAACACTTAGAAGACTCATCATTGGTGACAGAATTCAATTCTGCCATAACAGTCTTTTAAACATCAATGATTGTATCACATCAGCAACCTTTCCTTCTAAATTTCAACATGGGAAAGACAAAAATGTCTAGTTCACCACCAGCTTTTTCCACAAAATGTTTTCAATCATGCACTCAAATGAGTTTTTCATTACACAAATTGAGGGGCACAAACTTTGCACACATTCTTCTTATATCCAAGTCTGTGGTATTTGTGGACTGTAAGATACCTTATTCAGATGTAGTTTACTTTGCGTCATTCTGAGTGTCGTTCGGCTGCCTCTGATGAGTAAATTGTGTGCTTTGTTTACCTATTCTGGGTTGGGGGCCATTTTTAGTCACCTACTTTGTGGGCCATCTTCTGCATCCTGTATGCCCTTTGGAAACAGTCCATGAAAATTTGGTGCTTGTGGCAGATTCACATCCCCAGAAGTTGTTCCTAACATTTCACAAGTTTTAGTATGGTTATTTTCAATTGTACACAAAATTCTGTGTTGTTACATTGTTCCAATTTGAGGTGACGGATGGTGCATTAAAACAGTGAACAAAGCAGATTCGTACAAAACAACAGCATGATACCGTCTGGTCAGATCTTGCTTGACTGGGAGGGCCACACTTCAGTGCATCTCGAGCAGCCTGTCATGCAACTATATGTATGCTGCATATTTATATTTCAGTTCCATTACTTTCTTGTCACACTGTTTACATTTCCTTCTCTGTAACAAGTCGACATTTTATGACTTCATGGTTTAATTCTTGCCACTGTGAAATGTCAGCAGAATGGAAGTCAGGTTAATGAAATGTTAATGTTGTTATGTGGTGACCCCACAGAAACAGTTCAGATGTCTGTTTCCTTCTGTATTAAATTTCAGGAAAGGGCAAAATTTATAACACATGGAGCTATATTTTGTCTTATTATTAAATACCTAAAGGTTTCACATTACTGGCATTCTCAATTTGATTTCTTTATATTACAAGTGCTATAAAACAAGTGATTTTGTGTGTCAGGTACGGAAGATAGTGCGCCACACTGTTAGTTCTGACAATTTGTTGGTGGCGTCAGTCACAGGCACCTCAACCACACCTGAGTTGTTGGTGGAGGAAGAAGAGGCAGTAGAGGAGAATATGCAAGGTAATTATAGTTCAGTATTTCTGTTATTTTTATATGAAGGCAATATTACAGGATCACATATAAAGGTCATAAGTTGTATAAATCTCCAGATGTAACAGTGTGGAGGTACTGACACAGATTTGTTTTTCTGATGATGAGGTTCTAGCAGGATTGGTAATCATTTGTTAGTTTCAGATGAGGAAGTTCTACCAGGAAGGCAGATTCGCTTTAGTCTTCCATCAGAGGAACAGCAGGTTAAAAATTTTACACCTGAAGACAGCCTGTTATGCCCAGTTGCAAGGTAGGTGTAATGATGGCAGTTTGTGTGAAACTGAACACAGGGCATCTTAGTAGGCACAGTGTTTTGTTCTAATAGCACTGAAACATGCCTGTTATTGATCAGTGAGTAAAAATTTTCAGGGTTTGTTGCCTATGTTTGTGTGGCTGTAATGAGAGGCCATAAAACTGAATATGTTCTTACATGAAAAAAGTGTATTTCTGGCAGTAAAACATGTAGTGATTTCTGTATTTGTGAATCCGTGAGAATTTAAGTTATTGTGTGTGCAAGAGGGCTAGGAACTTGAAAAGTTAGAAGCAACCTTCATTGTTGCCTGTAGCTACTTAACACTGTTACAAGAAAATGTTGAAAATGATGTGAAACATGTTGCATACAGAATTGAGCTAGGCAGAATTTTCATGGGTTAATTTAAAATTATTTGGGAAAATAAAGTACATATGTTGCCCTGTTTTGTGCTACTGATGTACTATCCTAAATACAAATGGCATCAAGATAGTGTTTCTTACATATATATACCTCCAAGTTTTATATGAACCAGTGTTTTTATGTCATATTTTGAATAATCTTTGACATTATACTTGCAAATATATGGAAGCAGGCCTTAAGTAAATCAAATTCCACTGGTGTACTTGTTTTGATGTATGTTTTTCTGTACGTTCAGAGTTTATGTACCAGAGTGAATACTTACATTTGTAGTTTTATTATGTGGCATAGCCATAATTTAATTTATAGGAAAGCGTTTGTGTGTAGGTCAGCCAACAGGTCAAGCATACTAGGTGTTGCACCTCGCAAGGCACTGACACGCATTCATCGTCATGGGTCTGTCAGGTTTGACACTTCTGTCTCTGAAAAGAAGATGGCCGACACTGAGGTGTTACAAGCAGCTGGCAATAAGACTGTGGGCCTGACAGACATGGAGCTCACATCTGTTGTGTCTCCACTTCATAATCGTGTTTTGAAGGACCATGAGTCGTGTCCACCTCAAGCTGCAGGTACAGACAGGCTGTTCTGAACTCAAGTTCTAAGTCCAGGTTGTTGAATGCATGTAATAAAATATAAACTTCGTTGGTTGCAGCTAACACCACAGGTAGTTGTTAATTAAAAGACCATTAATGTTAATGTGTGTAGTGCACTGTGGATGTTTGTAACATAGGAGATTCTTTAACATGAACTATTGGCCTTTTGGCACTGATTGATGCAGGTGCTGCATCACAGAGTGCTGGGTTCAGCTCCCTAATGATGCAATGTATGTGTCAAAATATGTGTATGGCCCTGTTGAGGTTTTTTCCTTTTGTTTTTGTTCTCTTTCCTTTTTTTTAAGATATGCATGAAAAAATTAAATTCTGTAATTTAAATCCAGGGTTTTTCACAGTTGACTGGTGATTTAATTCTGGCACAGAAGGGTTAATATTTAGTGTCACTATTTGTAAACAGTTGTAACATGTTCCTTGCAAGCTTTGAAGTATTCAGAGTTGGCACTAAATACATTATAAAGGAAGCTTTTACTTATGTTACAGTAAAGTATAAATGTTGACTGATTATAGTGATGGTATTAAAAGCATGTGTAATTATGTGGGCCACTGGACACATTTTTATTTTTTTTATTTTTTTCTGTTTTTATTTATTTATTTTTTTCTTGCTGATTCTGTATTAGTGTCACACCAGTCTGTGGAAGTCCCCAGAATTGAGGAGCAAGGTACACAAGATAGTTCCAAGCCAGAAGTGTGCTTGCTGGACAGTGAGTCTGTAAACACAGAGGATGACATGGATGTGTTTCACAGCCTGGAGAACAGTGGGAACACTTGTGACAGCATTAATCATTTGGTACTGGACAGTACAGTTATTCTCAGTGAGTCTCCTGTAAAGAAGCAACGAGTTGGTAACTCTGACAAGCAAAAAGGGGAAGTTATTTCAGCACACGTTAACTCTACAGCTGTAAAGGAACAATTTGCATTAAACTCCACAACCTGGAAACTAGAAAATAACCTTCAGAATTCTGTTAATGATGAAGAGACAGGAGCAGCAGACACTGCTGAAATGGGGCGTGAAGTGGAGGAGCAGGTCGCGGACTTGGAGGTCACAGAAAGTGTTATGCAGGAAGAGAATGACAAAAATGGTCGACCTGTTGACATACCTGAAGTAAATGTGAAGGAAAAAGAAGAGGCAGTTACTGTAACCTCTGCAGAAGGTAAGTATTTTAATGTCTGGAAGTTTCATGCTGCTGTGACAGTGTGCCACAAGTCTGACAGCTGTAAACCGTTGGATGGTTTACGTTTACTTAATCCCTTATAATAATGACCCTGATAATGTCCCTTTTTTTAACTTCCAGCTAGTATGAACAGCCTTGACATTTACTGTACTGTGCAACCATATGCTGGTCTCTAAAATGCAGTGGTGAGTGGCTTGGCCTGTCATATGCTGTCTCTGTGTGTTTAATTGGGAGCAATTCATATGTCCACACTAAGCCAGCAAAAGTCAGGCCATCACAAGATACAGTGGGCATTTAAATCTGCCTCCTCAAGGTTCATCACTGATCGTTCCAGAACCAAACTTCTGGGATAAAAAAAAGCTTTATTTTTGTTTCCTTGTTCTGCTTTCCAGGAGATTGCTGTCTTCTGGGATGTGATGCCATGTAATTTGGTAGAAATTCAACAACATTTTACAAAACCTGCTGCCTCCATATTCAGAATAAAAGATGGAGGCACCAGGTTTCTCTGAAGTGGTAAATATCTACCGGACTACCTGTGGCCATATCCTAGAAGATGGTAGTTTTATTTTCATGATCATGAGAACGACAGATCTCTGGATTCCCATTTCAAATTTTTTCGTTTTTAATCATTCTTGCATGCCTGTGTCTGCGAGGTTGTTTTAAGGCCATTTATCTGTTCAACTCTGTGCAGTTTTGGATCTAATCCAAAATTTCTATTGTCATATGGTCATCAACTAAAAACAGAGGGGCCAGCTCTGCTGTCATTCACTTCACTTGTACGAATGAAATTTTAATTTAGCACTTCAGCCCATCATAAGACAGTGTGTTCAAAATGCTAATATGGAAATAATGTATACCTTTGATTTTATGTGTTCAGAGTTTCCAATATTGGTCATTTGTTTTTTCCTGCAGAAATGTTGAGCTAAAATTAGAACCATGTTGAGTACAACTTCATTTATATGTTTTGCTAGCAGATGGAGGTGTATGTAACATAGGAAATGCAGAACTATTGATGTATTCATAGTGAAATTCTTTTGTTCAGGTGAATACAAGAATGAATTTTTATCTAATTTGGAGGAGACTGTGGAGGAGGAGAAGAAAGCAGCTGGCATCCTTTTAGACACCACTGCTTACAGTGGGTCTTCATTTGATATGTCTGAGGATGCACAGCAAGAGGAGGAGGAAGCAGTAGTCAATGTTACTATTAGTTCATCTGATGCAGATGTTGGTGTATTGGATGTCAGTGGAGGTAAAGCTGCATATACAAGAAAAGTATTCCAGTGAGATAAAATACTTGTAGGGTTATCTTGAAACTGCATGCATGTGTTTGTGTTTGTGTGAGTGAGTGAGTGAGTGAGAATGAGTGAGCGAGTCAGTGAGTTAGTGAGTGATTGAGTGAGTTAGCGAGTGAGTGAAAATGCACAAGATGTATATTTAACTTTCAGTTTGATTTCAATATCTGATGGACTGTTATGTGAAATTCTCATTGTCACAGATCATAAACAGGACGCCACTTTTGCCAGAAAGATATGAAGAATTAAGCATGTTGATGGTGAAAATTTTTTTTTGAGGTTATATATAGTAAACTTAATGTAGTTGGAATTGTTACTGATGGATGCTTAGAACAAACCAACAAGTTACTGATGGGTATTGGGCACAGAATGGATCACTGAAATGTGTAATTATCACTATAGTTCTTGCTAGGCTTGTCGTGTCAAATGAAGCGTTTGAAGGAAAGTAGGTTCCATACTTCATCACTGAATGTTGTGCACAAAAACATAACTAATCTAGGCAGAAGACATAACTATGGCCATATTTTCACCCTGGCTAGTGTTTGAACTTAACCCATCATTCTGAAAGCTTTCCAGGTGGCAATGTAAGAACACTAATTATCTTCCACTGTTAAAGTTAAAATGTCTTTCTAGGTAAAATATGTGTGTCATATTTTTTGGATGCTTTTTTTTTCACTTTGCAGACCCAATTGGCTTGTTTCTTCTGCCATATATCATGTATTTGGAATGACAGCATAATGCAAACAGTAGATCAGTTAGATTATTTTATGGAATGTGTCACATTTTAAAACACTGTTTAACCCTTTAAAGACGAAGAGTATCTGTTTTATATAAGGACGCAGTGCGTACCACACTGTAAACACTCTCCACTTCAGTTATAAAAACCAATCTCGTAATGTTTTATAAGGCAAAAGTTGCTGTTTGTTCTGAGATCCGTACAAAACACATAAATGCAATGTGGGCACCGCGTAGAATTTTTTAATGTTAAACCTGGTGGTATGTAAAGTTACTGCTAGGCTTTAAAATGTTAACACAGAATGTGTCAGAACTTTTGGGTTAGTGTCTCCTTTATGTTTCAAGTGACCACATGCTTATAATTGCTACTTTTGTATGTTTTGTGGCTGTACTGCAGTGTCTCACATTTTTTCCACAGAGTATGAAATAAACTTTCATCCAACTAAAGTTCTTTATTAACATCAGCAGGTTCCGATGCTGAATTCTCAGGTCTACCAGAACCAGAGATTGAGAAACTTCCAGCCTTGGTCATTGAGTCTGTTACTGGGAATGTAGAGACTTTAGAAAGTTCCAAGGACGACCAGAAGGAGTACCAGACCCTTCAGCCAGTGGTCACTGATTCTGAATATGTGCTTGATGAGAAGGAAGAATCTGTTAGTGATGACGACGATGATGATTATTATGATGACGACGATGATGATGATGATGATGATGATGATGGAATGGATGAACATGATGAGTTCCGTAATGGTCTTGCCACAGGGAACAAAGAACACAAAGCGACCACGGACAGTTCCATGGAGGAGAGTGAATTAGGTGAAGTAGATTTTTTCAGTATGGTTGTGTGCTTAATATTCCAAGGTGGAAGTGATATATGAGGCTACAGTCATTTTAAGAATAGAAATATTTGAAGATATTACTGTTGTACTTCTGTAAAGTAGTTAGGAAGCCGCTTCTCCATAATTTAAGTTTGTATTAAGTTAAGTGGCAACATATGTTTACATACTGATTTCTGGTGCCCATGAATGTTTGAGTACTTCCATTACACTACAAATTCATGTGTTTGGAGTTACAAAGCTATACTTGCTGACATTCACCATCATTGGTATTTTATTTTTTTGTCACCACATAAATGGTAGTTTAGTTTGTAAGCAGTTCCATTACATTCCGTCATATGTGTTCTTTGTACCAGTAAACTGGGGAAAGATAATTGGTATCATCGAAGTTTTTATAAATGCATTCACTAGTTTGAAGTGCTTTGTAATGTTTCATAACATGGTTTTTATGGTGAACGGTTTTCTGGCTCTTGCCAAACCTCCAAGCTGGAGGATGGGTGGGCATGGTCTGGATTTATCAAGCTTACAACAGGGGCTAGTAGTGGACTCTTCTGATCGTTGGTAAAACATGGGGAATTTTGTGAGTAACTGAGGAACTGTAACGGGACTGTTATTCATGAAGTGGGGTACGTATATCTAGCAGTTCAATAAGTTTGCCTTCCATCTCCATTCCAAAAGAAGTACGTGCAAGAAGGTATATATGAAAGTCCTGCCCAGAACTTCCTGTTTTTTTTCTAATTGTCACACTGGCTTCACAGGGGAACGCGAAGGTATCAGACGTGTGATATATGCTGTTGACATTGAAGACCATAAGGAGGACATTGAGGATGAAGAGGACAGTATTGAGGAGGAGGAAGAAGAAGAAGAAGAAGAAGAAGAAGAAGAAGAAGAAGACATTGAAGAAGAGGAGGAGGAGGAAGAGGAAGAAGATTTGGAAGATGAAGAGGTAATATTGTTACATTGTTATCCTGCTATTCCTCATAGGTAAATATAAAGCATGCACAGCAACTCTTTGCCAGTAGATATCCTTGTTTGACTGTTAAGTTCTTCATCTGTAGGCCACTGTTTCTGAGCCGTTGGGCCGTGCCCTGTTGTGCTTTGTGAAGGAATTTGAAGCAGGCAGCAAACAGGTGTAAGATTGGTCATTAAGATAAGAAAGATAATTGCTCTACTCACTTCATATATATTTCCAGACAGTAGGCTACATGTGGTTCTGAAATTTAATGAACGTGGTGCTCTGCGGCTGCTGCCGCCACCGCGACTAGTGTAATTTAGATGAGATCTGTGCTGTTCTGGGATCTTATGCAGTGTAGAGTGGTAATTCTGTACCGATGTTTTGGGACAACCTGTCGGCGCCATCGTCAGGGATCACTTTAATAAACTAGAACAGTGTAACAGAATTGTTATTGGTGGTGGTGGTGGTGGTGGTGGTGGTGGTGATGGTGGTGATGGTGGTGGTGGTGGTGGTGGTGGTCGTGGTGGTGGTGGTAGTGGTGGCAGCAGTGGTGGTGGTGGTGATGGTGGTGGTGGTGGTGGTGGTGGTGGTGGTGGTGGTGGTGGTGGTGGNGGTGATGGTGGTGGTGGTGGTGGTGGTGGTGGTGGTGGTGGTGGTGGTGGTGGTGGTCATGGTGGTGGTGGTGGTGGTGGTCATGGTGGTGATGGCAGCAGCGACGGTGGTTTTGTTTGTTGCTGCTGCTGCTGCGGTACTTCAGTTGGACTTTGATCATTGATGAAAATATAAGTCTGAAAAATGATATTTTGGTGACTGGTTCTTTCTCCAAAACGTCATCTCGTAAAGTGTTGTATTTTTAATCGATGGACAATGTCAAATTGAAGTGCTGTTTTAATAATAAAAGAACACACAATTGCTTGAGCCAGACTTGAATACTTGGAAAGCCACCTCCTAACTATGCTTCTTTATCCTGGAGTTAATAAAGGAAATACTTGCCCCCCCCCCCCCCCGGCAGTCTCTTGGTGAAAGGAAACATGCTTATACCAAATGGTCTTAGCTGAAACTCAGATGGTGTGAGAATGGCAGTTTGTTATACCAGGTGCTTAGATTCAAGAATCAGTAGTATACTGTGATACATGAGTAATGGCTGCAGCACTTTAAATGATACTGAGGACCATCTTCTTCATTAAAAAAGGTTACTGGTTCACATAATCTGAGTTCAGAAACTGTGGTATATCCTGGTATTACTCCACAGTAATTAAATCCCATCTGAGAGTTCCTCTCAGCTTTAGAACCTGAAGTGTTCATGTAACATGACATCAGCGCTTGTATCTGTAGATACAAACATGGCAGTGGAATATGCTGTGTTTATCTTCAGAATTAAAGTGAGGGGTTACTAATGTGATAGGTCCTATAGGCAGATTGTAAAGAAGATCCAAGTGAGATTGCAAGGATACAGAAAAGTGTCTGGGCCAGTGTGAATGGTACTCAGGAATGTGAGGGTGGAGAAAGCACCATTTAAGGCCCACAAGATTTATGTCACAGGAGGGACTTAAAGTAGAACTGAAAAATCCTTGAATATTACTTATATTAACAATTTATTGAATGAAGTGTGAGGTGAAAATATGTCAGATATTTCTTTCCCACTGTGTGTATATTCAGTGTAGTTGACGAATGTTATTCATTGAAGGGTAAGTGAAAGTCTCTCCTGCCTTAAATAACCTCAATATCAGTCCATTCCCTTTGGCTGTTCAGAGGTTGTTCTGTATTTGGAATTTATGTAGTTGTTTCATTGTACACAGGAGGATCTGATTGAGGAAGAAGAATTTGAACCGATAGTTCAGCACGCAAAACCAAC
Organism: Coptotermes formosanus; assembly: GCA_013340265.1. Classification (NCBI taxonomy): domain Eukaryota; kingdom Metazoa; phylum Arthropoda; class Insecta; order Blattodea; family Rhinotermitidae; genus Coptotermes; species Coptotermes formosanus. Next base: position 841,619 of record BLKM01000501.1, on the reverse strand, counting down.
CATGGCAAAGAAGCCGTTGAGTGATGATGAGGGAAGCATTATCATCCTAGACTCTGACTCAGACGAAGGAAAGGTAAGTACCCAACACAGGGAAACTAGTCACAAAATGTACCGTGGGCCATTATCTGTGTACTTGAGTGACTGATTGCCTGTTTTCCAGGTTGAACCAAGTAAGCAGAAGTCTATAGAAGCCAAACACATAGCTGGGGACTTATCCAGTACAGATGAAGATGAATCAGAAGACGAGGAAGAAGCTCTCATGGAAGAGGAAGAGGCGGAGAAGGAGGAGGAGGAAGAAGAACAAGAACAAGAAGTTGAAGAAGGAGAAAATGACAAAACCAGCTCTAAGTTTGACTCTGGTTCTGATATTGAGCATGTGCTGGTTGAGGATCGTATTGCTACTGTTGAACCCAAACTGAATGTTGGGATTCCTGACTCTGTTGGTGGCATGATGGAGGAGGCTGGTTCTGACCAAAAGTCCACTGCAGTAGTGAGAAGCTCTGCTGCTGATGTGTTGGAGACTAATAAACTTTGTGTTACGGAGGTAGTAGAAAAGGAACCAATGGATTTTGAAACATGCATCGTTGTTAATGAAATCAGTAAGAATAATAAGAATGAAGGGGAAACTTCTGAGGTGGTGGATATACCGTGTAAGGAGAATAATGTTGGTGGTTTAGCACTAATTGTGGATCAGCATGTTATGGATTTCGAAGTAGAAATAGCTGCTAGTCAAATTTCAAAGCCAAAGGCATCAAATGGCAGAAGTGATTGTAATACACAACTGTGTGTAGAAAATCAAGGGATCTTAAGTGAAATGGAAGTAGCAAGTATCATGGTTCCCAAAACATCAGAACCACTTACTGGAGATGGAGAGCAGCCATGTGTAGCAACAGAGTTTGATGAAGCAGAAGTCTGCGAACTTAGTAGTGCAGCTGATTCTGGTCTTAATGAGTATGTTGCCGCAGACAAGACTGAGACTCATGAAGGAAAAGTCTTGAAAAGTACCATCAGAATTAGTTCTGTTGACTGTGAGGCTGTTGTGTCAGATGTAGGTATGTGTAATAGAAAGGTCCAGAAACCTAGGAGCGGAGCAGATTCTGTTGAGTGTGCAAATGCTGAATCACATGAAACTGATGTACGTGAAACAAAAGTTTGCAGATCTAGCAGCAAATTCTGTTCTGTTCAGCATAAGGATGTACAAACCATTGGTACAGAAACTCATGATGAAAAGGGCCATAAACCTAGCAGTACTGCAAGGTCTGATCAGGACGAGAATATTCCGTCAGATGAAACTGAAAATTGTGGAAGTGAAGTGCTTGAACCCAGCAGCAGGGCAGGTTCTCTTCGACATGAGGATGTAAGCTCAGATGAAAGTGAGATTCATATAAGAAGAGTCTACAAACCTAGCAGTAAATCTAGTGTTCAGCATGAGGATGTTCCATCTGACAAAATCGAGACTCATGAAGGAAAAGTCTGCAAACGTAGCAAAAGAGCTAGTTCTGTTCAACCTGAGGATGTTCCTTCAGATGAAGCTGAGATATGTGAAAGGAAAGTCTGCAAACCTAGCAGTAGGGCCAGTTCTGTTCAGCCTGAGGATGTTCCTACAGGTGAAACTGAGATATGTGAAAGGAAAGTTGGCAAACCTAGCAGCAGAGCAGGTTCTGTTCAACCTGAGGACATTCCTTTAGGTGAAACTGAGATATGTGACAGAAAAGTCCGCAAACCTAGCAGCAGAGCCTGTTCTGTTCAACCTGGGGATGTTCTTTCAGGTGAAACTGAGATATGTGACAGGGAAGTCCGCAAACCTAGCAGCAGAGCCAGTTCTGTTCAACCTGAGGACATTCCTTTAGGTGAAACTGAGATACGTGACAGGAAAGTCCGCAAACCTAGCAGCAGAGCCAGTTCTGTTCAACCTGAGGACGTTCCTTTAGGTGAAACTGAGGTATGTGACAGGAAAGTCCGCAAACCTAGCAGCAGAGCCTGTTCTGTTCAACCTGAGGACATTCCTTCAGGTGAAACTGAGATATGTGAAAGGAAAGTCCGCAAACGTAGCAGCAGAGCAAGTTCTGTTCAACCTGAGGACATTCCTTTAGGCGAAACTGAGATATGTGAAAGGAAAGTCCGCAAACCTAGCAGCAGAGCCAGCTCTGTTCAACCTGAGGACATTCCTTCAGGTGAAACTGAGATATGTGAAAGGAAAGTCCGCAAACCTAGCAGCAGAGCCAGCTCTGTTCAACCTGGCGATGTTCCTTCAGGTGAAACTGAGGTTTGTGAAAGGAAAGTCTGCAAACCTAGCAGCAGAGCCAGTTCTGTTCAACCAGAGGATGTTCCTTCAGATGAAACTAAGATATGTGAAAGGAAAGTCTGTAGATCTAGTAGCAGAGCTAGTTCTGTTGGACATGAGAATGTTCCATCGGATGAAACTGATGTATGTGAAAGAAAAGTCTGCAGACCAAGGAGCAGAGCTAGTTCTATTAAATGTGAAGATGTGCAAGATAAAATTGGGACACATGAAAGGGAAGTCCACAAAACTGGCAGCAGAGCAAGTCCCACTCAATTTCAAGTTGTTCCTCAAGATGAAGCTGAGACTTCGAAAATAAATGCCCACAAACCTAGGAACGGAGCACATTTGCTTCAGCGCAAAGATGTTCTGCCAGATGCAACAGAAACACAAGAAATCAAAGTCCACAGACATAGTAGCAGATCAGATGCTGTTCAACATGTGGATATTTCCTCAGATGAAGCTGAACTTTGTGAAAGAAAAATCCACAAACCTAGCAGCAGAGCTAGTTCTATTCAAGATGAGGATGTTCCCTCAGATGAAACTGGTACTAATGAAAGGAAAGGCTGCAAATCAAGCAGCAGGACTAGTTCTCCATCTGATGAGACAAAATTTTATGATGTAAGGAACTACAGAAATACCAACAAAGTAAGTGTTCTTCAACAGGAGGGTATTCCAGTTGATGATACAAAGTCTGCTGACAGAGGAAGTAGCAAATGTAGCAGCAGACATGGTTCCATTGAATGTGAGTATGTTTCATCTACTGACTTAGAACTTTGTGATAGTAAGGTCCACAAGCCTAGCGGCAGAGAAGGTTCTATTCAGTGCGAGGATGATCAAGTTGATAAGATAGATGAACATGAAGAAACAGTCCATAAATCTAGCAACACAGGAGATTCTGTTGAGCAGCAAGTTGTTCTTTTTAGTGAGACAGAATCTATTGGAAGAAGAGTTTGCAGATCTAAGTGTGGGGGTTCTGTGCAGAGAAATCATCTTGAGGTAATTGTGGAGGAAGAGCCTGGTAATAGTGAAGGTGACAAGACAGGCAGCAGTCCCTGTAGGGATGTTATTTTGTCAGCTGATTCTGTGTTTGATGAAAATAGACAGCACAGAGCTTCATCAGTCAACAGTGATGCTAACAGTGTGGTTGTCAAAGTGCACTCTAACTTGGCAGGGTGTACAAAAAAGCATGGTGCTAGAAGCAGACATTCATCTGCTGGCAGTAGGTGTAGTTCTGTACAAGATGATGAAATGGATGTTGATGTAAAAATTTACTCAAAGAAGAGCCATCAGTCAGGTTCCATTCAGCGGAATGCCACCCTAGATGTCGTGTGTGAGACACCAGAAGAAACGATGGGTATTACCCCTCTTAAAGAAACAGAAATTGGCAGTAGAACTGTCCCTGACATTAGTAATATTGCAGGAGTGAGTGCTGGAAAACATCATACAAATTCGAGTGAAAAAGTTGTTGACAGTTTTGAAGGGAAAGCAAAGAAAAGATGTAAGCAAGCAGGATCATCATGTAGTAATTTGGATGCAACTACTAGAACTAATTCGGCAGTTAAATATTTGGATATAGAAGAATCTGATGCAGAAACTGAAGGCAGTTCCATAAACAAAAGCGTCAGAGAGAGCGAAGATGTGACAGGCAAAAGTAAGAAGGGTAGTGCAGATGGATATGTGTGTGATACTGAAAGTGTAGAGTTGAATGTACCACCTGTGAATACTACACATGATACAGATATACCAATAGAAACAGATGATAAAAAAGAAAAGACACAAAACGCAATTTCTGTGTTTGGACTGAACAATGAAGGCACATCCAGTCTCTCTGTATTGCCACATGAAATGTTTAGGTTTGTAAGTGATGCAGCTGGACAGCCATTCAGGAAAGCTCACTCAGAGTCTGAATACGCTCTTGGACCTGTTACAGAAAGCAGGAGGTTTACAAGGTCAATGTCAGGAATTTCTACTAGGAATACAACTACTGATATAGGATTAATGACTGACATCAATGCATCTGCCAAAAAGGCTCGAAGATCAGACATTGGTCAGGAAAGAAGAGGGCATTCCCTTGAGATGTTAGACTCAGCTCACAGAGATAGATCGTGTAGTGAAAAGTCTTCAGGGTCAAGTGTTAAGTGGAAAAGAAAAGCATACTGTACAAACAGAGGAGACAGTTCAAGCATGCAGCAGGTGATGGAGGAATACACCACAAACAGGCGGCTAACACGACATCAGCGTTCAGTTTTGGAGCGCAGTCTTGAGCTTACTTTGCAGCCGGTCTCTCGGCTCAGGTGAGGAGTTGAAATGAGTTGTGTGCATGTGTGCATGAGAGCGAGGGAGAACACTTCAGCCAGGCAACCTTTTCAAGAGACCATGCAGTGTTCATTTTGTACATGTGTTAATTTAAGTGCCACCATCCACACCGTGAAGGCATACAGGGGGAGCAGAGGTCTAGCTCTCCTCGTTCTTAACTTTGGTGCTATATGGAGGTGAGTGGTCATGTCATGCCCTGGCCACTTTACCTCAGTGGAAAGAAACTGAGTGCCCATTTAATAGGAGGCTGGCTAGTCCCCAGAGCCCTGGAGAAGAGAAAAAGAAACCTCTTTCCCCTGCTGGGATTTCTGACCCTTGACCATCCAGCCCATAGCCTAGTCACAATATTCATTACATTATCCTGGCATCCCTGTGTATTTTCTTCTTCCTTTTTCTCTTTGGCCTGTTGCCTGGACATGGCCTTCCCTCCCCTGTATTTACATTGTTATTTTTATTATTTACGCTGACCTGTACTGACTACACTGACATGCAGGTCTTTTCTGTTGTACCAAAATATTTATCATCAAAGTATACGAAGTAACATTGCCAGTGAGGTCTTTCATATCAACATGGATGTGATGATTGCCAGCTGATTAAAGTATGGTGTTTGTATTTTCTAACAATGATATTTTACATATGGTTGAAAGATAAAACTCGTAGGACATTGAGCAATGCAACTGTAGAAAAGGAATAGTGAATATTTCAAGTGACAAGAGTAAAGAACGTGTTTAAAGTCAGAAGTTGCTGAAGAATAGGATTGGCTGGAAACCTGCCATTTCAGTAGGTTGGCAGTTATGCAGCACTCTTTATCATCTCGTTCCTGCTCTGGTGTAGTCTTATTCCATCATTCTTTCCTGCATCTTTCTGGAACTGCCTTTTTTTTTTTGTTGCCTAGGATTTTCTGGATTTTGCTGGAAAAGGCAAATGTGTCCATGTGTTTGCCAGCATTATGTAGTTTAAGGATACATTTTATATAATCGGTCTGATGGAACATGCTTCTTTACCACTTTTGAAAGAACGTAGTGAGTGGAGAAGTATATACTTAATTTGTGTCAGATGCACTATAGGTTATTCTGTTGTAATTTTTTAAGTTAGGGAATCTCTGCTTCACAATTAATTGCATGGTCCAGTGTCATTTATACAATTTGATAGTTACCCATCTGTACTTTAAAGAACTTCGTTTTATAGAATCCAAAAATGTAGTGCTACATTCATGCGATCTCACCACTGGACCATGCTGTGTCAGCTGCAGCCAGTCCCCTCTATGCTCTGCATTTTTCCTAAGGTCTTTCAAGTGAGCTCTTCCTATGACATTTTTTGTCCTAAATTCCAATTCCTTGTCTCATTTTCCAGCATGCATGTTACAGGTGCAGACTTATCCTAATAGTAATTGGTAAAGTACAAATTATGAACCCTTCTATTATTTCAACTTCCCTGTCTTCATTCTTAGGTCCTGGTGTACCAGACTCAATAGAACTACTACAGTAATACCCAGTGTTTGTAGTAAGTGATTGGTGGGATTTCTGTGTTCCATATACCAGGCAAAGGAAACTTCCATCATTGCCAGAAACATCAGATGGTGAGGATGAAACTGAAGAAGAGAACAAGTCGTCTTCACAGGTCTCAAGTTTAGGCACACGGTTATCTTCTCGTTTAAGGTCTCAGAGATCACGTGACAGTCCATCACCATCAATGTCACAGGCATCCACTATCCGTCACTCTGCATCAGAGGTGAGTAACAAAGATCCTTGCCTGAAGAACTGTATCTGCCTTGATTAAATAAAGAACATATGTAAAATATGTAATTCTTGCACTTTTAACTGTTCAGGTGTTTTTAGGTACTCTGCTTTATGTATCAAATACAGGTAACTCTAGTTTTATGTGATTTCATTTGCATGATTTCACTTTAATGCGACTTGAAAATTTGCACAACTTTTCAAATTCATGTGATAATTTTTGCTTTAATGTGTTTTGGCACAGACGATCCATGATCATGCTTGTCAAATTTTCTCAGTAATTTCAGTTCCATGCAATTTGGCACAGACTATCTGTGGTCACGGTTACCTTCCGTAGCAGGCTAGCAGGAAGTGACATCACTGCATGCCATCAGTTACATGTATGGATTGGTTATGTTTGTGTTATATCCACATGGCTCATTTAGTTTTCAACAGCATTGGCTTTTCTTGCCAATATAAGTGAGAAACATAAATCTGCATGACCTAGTGCAGTCCAAGTGAAAAATCGGCAAAAGACAATCGGTATTGAAGAGAAATAAAATGTAATAATGCGACGTGAAAAAGGTGAATGAATCGTTGATATATGCCATAATGTTACACTTGCTTGTGGTATAGTACATAAAATTTGTGATAATGCTGACAGAATTAAAGACAGTGCTCAGTCAGGAACTAAAGTGTTTCTGTAGCAAGGCTACCACAGTCCTATCCATACCAAAAACTGTGGATGTGAGTCTCCTACATTTTTATTGCATTAGAAATAAGTAAATGTATTGTATAGAAATGTATGTATACTTTATAGAAATGTGTATGTACTGTACATACAGTACATACATACTATACAGGTCAATATATCCACTAATGGTGCAGACATACACTACATAGGGTGAGGTTGTCCGTCCCCTAACCCCTAGGAAATACATTGTTTTAAATGGGAATTTTGTATTCCATTTGCGCAATGTTTTTGAGGAACATAACCCTGGCATAAAACCAGAGTTACCTGTACTTCAAGAAAAGCTGAAGAGACCAGCTGCACGTAGAATGTTCAAAACCAGACATTTAAAACCAGTCTGACACTGTAATTATGATGATAATCCTGCATAGTTCGTGATGACACTGACAGTGATAATACTAATGCTTTGCACATTGTCCTTTACTATTATATTTTTCCAGTCCTCTTTCTGAAATGTTAGACTGTTACTAGCTTTTATGTCTTCTGCCCACAACCGGCCATGAGTTTTGTATTTATGCCTTTGGTACGGCATTTTATTGCTCTATTGTGACTCATAGACAATGTTTCTGAAATCTCTGGCTTTTTACTTTGTAAAGTATGGTGGCAGCCACTTGAATTTATTATGGTATGGTGTTCTGGGCATTGCTGGGGATTGTTAAATGAGTTGCCATTTCCCATGAATGTGATTGTGTGGGTGTCACTGGGTAATTGGTGAGGGAACATTTCGACCCTAGAAGACAGACCAGCAAGTTGTCTCGAAACATTGGGTGCAAATTATCCAGTGATACAGCACCACATCTAAGAAGAACAGAGACCTCAACTACACCACTGTGAAAGTGTAACAACTCACATGATTTTATAGCTTGTCTCAGTATGTAATTGAAACCTGTCAATTTGTTGCCGTCGGTATTCCTTTCTCTTGTTCCTCCTTGCATTTATTAAAACTGAGTCCTGTTGCTTTAGGGGCCGCGGTGGCGCAGTTGGTTGAGGCACTGCGCTACAAACCGGCAGGTCGCGGGTTCGATTCCCGATGGTGTCAGTGGATTTTTTCATTTGGCATAATCCTGTCGGTCGCAGTATGGCCCTGGGGTCGACTCAGCCTCTAACAGAAATGAGTACCAGGAATATTTCCTGGGGGGTAAACGTGGCCGGTGCGTAGGGCTGACAACCTTACCACCTTCAAGTGCCGACTGTCTAGAAATCTAGGAGCCTCGACCTCCTGGAACCCTGTGGGCCTGTCCAGGCCTGTAGTGGGACTGCTTTACCTTTTTTTTTTTTTTACCTGTTGCTTTATCTTAAATTTGTGGCTAAATTCATATTTCAGGCTCATTCCCAGAGCTTTCACATCTCGTAAGCACAATTGGTAATAGACTGTAGCAGAACTTGGTTATTATACTAACGGATCTTCCCCGTGTTTATTGCAGTTGTTGGTATGGGTTTTCCCTGGTCATACAAGAGCTTAACATGAGTTTTTTGGGCATGCAGTACCAAATTTTCAAAGTCAGTATATTTTCCAGAGTTATCTTTCCAAGGGGATCATTATTACACTTCCCACTTTTTTTAAAGCTGTACCATTTTTAAGGAAGAGTGTGAGATAGATGGACAGATGAACACTGTGGTTATACATATATAGATAATTTACCATCAAGTGTGACCAAGAACTATACATATTCCTGATTCTTTCACTTCTTAATTTTAAGTCTGTGAATTTCACAAATGTTTAAACGTTTAATTGTTCACGTATCTGAAGTAAGAAGATTGTTGGAGGATGTGAAACAGGTAACAGTTTAGACAGTAATGGCAGAACATTACAGAATTAAATTTTTTGGTGAGTTGTGCTTCAAGGAAGAAGATGGATTTTAATGCAAAGTTTGGATGTGTGAGTGCATAAATTATGACATCAGCTGAGTTTCTTTAATTTTCAGATTTCATCTCACAAGGCTGGTACACAGACTAGACAGAGCCAAAAGACACCTTTGACACTTAATGATGACACACCATCAGATAGCTCCAGTTCTGTAAATTCACATTGTAAGTGATGGTCTTTTACAGTGTATCATAGATTTTTAAGTGTGCTATTTAATGACACTGTTCTACAAAATAAAACATTTTTTAATCATCAGAAATAAAAATATACTTATCTAGACCAATTTGTCATGCTGATTATGGATATGTTTTTAGATTTTTCTTGGCAAACATAGTTTTTACAGGACAACTTATGCTTGATATTCACAAAAATTGTAGTAAGTCAGATACACAGGTACACTTGCACAACATAAAACATAATTTGGTATAAACAACAACATTAGTTCTACTGAAAGCAATGTTAAAAATGTGATGACTTTCTCGTTCTGTGGTACAATAAGTGTGGAGTATCATGGTACAACATCCAGGAGTAATCTGCCACCACAGAGGTGTTCCAGAAACCTCGATAGCAGTGTTCCATTGACTTAATATCTTGATGAAAGCATTCACCTTGCTCATCGCTGACTTCACCAAGGTTTTCTGGAAAGAAATCTAAATGTCAATGCAAAAAGTGAATGTTAAGTGACATGCAATATCCCATTTCCTTATATGCGTTGAGAAGTTCTGGATACCATCACTGAAATCAAGAGATTTCTTTCTACCTAAGAAGTTTGCACAGATCCACTCAAAGCTTTCCCAGGTTGCTTGTTCTGTGTGTGTCAGAGTTTCTATAAAGGGTTCATCTTCGAGGATTTCTCAGATTTGAGGTCCCACGAAGATGCCTTCTTTCAGTTTTGCAGTGCTACTGTTGGGAAACTTTTTACTGAGTTATTGGGATCCTTTTGAATTTGTCTGCTTTCACTAAGCACTTGCTCAACCTGAGTTTTATGTGGTGAGGAGGAAGGAATATCTTCATGGGATTAATCAGAGGGATGTGCTGGACACTGTCTTTTCCTGGCTCATAAGTCTTCCTTGGTTTACAGTTACACTTGGGGTAATGTTTGGCTATAGAGTGATTATCCCAAAGGCATAAGAAGCAGCAGAACTTATAAAGCCTCCTTGCATATCCATCAACATACCAGTCACCTTCAGATCTCCACAGATGTTCCATTGGTGAACATTATACTGAATTTCCTCTAGTAGTATTTTCATGTTGTTATAAGTTTTCTGTAGGTGCACAGAGTGGGCAGTTGCAATTGCAATGGAAGGTTTTTGAAGTTCCATTATGAAGGACAGCTTTCAGACTTTGCTGCGCAGAGTCGATGAAAAGCCGCCAATCTGATGAGTTGTGTTCTGTTTCAATTCCTTAAGGAGGCCATTGATGTCATGGCAGAAGACCATGGGACCATCTACCCTAAAAAACTTTTTCAAAACATTATTCTGTATTTGGTAGTGGCGAACTCTGACATCACTCTCTGAAAGATTTCTTTCCTTCAATGTAGAAGCAAGCACTTCTGCTCTGTCTTATGAATGAGATCATTAAATTCCGGCTGATTAAATCATTTTGGTTCTGAAGTTCTCTCTTCTGGGACATATTGATTGTCTGAAGAGTGATGAATGGCATCAGGCGAAGAACCGTCTTCACATTCCATTTGTTCTAAAAATGCCAGTCCATTCTCTGGAGGCTCTGGAGCTGGTAAGTGGTCATCATGAGGCACTGGCCTCATTGCAGAGTTTAGGTTTGAGTACGCAATTTTATGCTTATTCTTTGCTCAAAAACCGGTAACACTGACACATCAATGTTCCTGAGAAACTGTAAATGGCAGCGTGACAGAGTGTTTCCTAGTTAACATCATAACCTGTGATGACAACTGATACATTCAGACCTGTTTATAAACATAATTAAAATGATTCTATTACATAAATAAATTAAAGTTTTCATAAGAAAATAGCCATCCTCCCCATCTCAAAAACTATACGTGCTGGCGAAAAACTGAACACAGATTTGGAATCAGTGGCTCCAACTTTGTGTAATTTACATGTTAGTTTGCTTGATGAATTTTCCTTGTAGACCAGTGTTATTTATTGTTCATGAGTGATGAGTGAATGAGTGTGAGAGGTAGATGGAATGATACTGGTGGGGGAAAGCTGAAATAGACAAAAATCGATCCCATGCCAATTTCACAGGCATTGCTGATGTTGAGCGTGTACATGTCATGTGAGGTTTGGGATTTATATACTGTGCGCAATTTGTATTATGGTGCTTTGTATTACAACTCTACATTGTGCAGAATATATTGTTCTTGTTCAGACAGATTGATATATCATATCAGCTGCTACCTCTTTCAGCGTCTCTGCCTTATGCAAGTTCAGCTAGAAGTACTCTGAGTCACCTTGATGCTTCACCATCATCAGCCCACTCAGAAGATGTCACTGTTGGCAGGGTGAGGCGCAGGTCATTTCAGCGAGCCCAGATGGCTCTCAAGTCTGCATCTGAACAAGGTTCTGCCTCCAGTCTTGCTTCAGGGAGCAAGCCCAGGGTAAGAGTACTTATATGGGGTTGGGCAGGAACCCACCTCCATTACTCAAACTTTATCTCATTGGGATGGGTATTTGAATTTTAGCGCATGATTTATGAATAAGTGACTATTATTTGAAGAGAAAAAGATAAAATTATGAAATAAACAGCATTTTTTAGAAAATAAAGATTATACAGCATGTCTTAAAAATGGAGTGAATTTTTTTATTGCCAAAATATGTAAAATGAATTTCTAGGTGTGGTGTCCTGTGTGCATTCACATATGTGAATGCAAATCTTTAAAAGTTAAGGCATGTGATACACTTGTGTAACAGATGACTAGGCTTACTGGACGAAACAGAGGAATTTAAATAAATTGAAAAAAAGTTTATATTCAGTAACACCTATCCATTGTTTCTGAAGGGATAGCAGGGAAGGGGAGAGAAAAAAAATGTGGGAAACTTACAGCTGTGGGGAAGTTCGAAGGGTGTCAGATATATAGCGACCACAGTAAATGAATGATGCACTTGGAAATGGTGGATAGAATTTTCACTCTAGGTGCCATTAGTGTGGGAGCCCTGCCAAAAATTCAACTTTAGGTAACAGTGTAATAGATTTGATGTCAGTATGACATGCAGTAACCTGCACAAGAAATTGTCATGTCATGCACTGTGAAGGACAGGTATTAACCGCATGAAAGTTAAATTCTGAGATGAATATGTGGACGTAATTAGAATTACGACAGGGTTGGTCAAAGTGACATAATTTGGAGCTTTGTTCTTGACCTGGTGTTGTTGATGCTATTAGTGCTGTTAGTGTTGCTAAATCTTGTCTGTTGATGTAAGAAGGACATTATGTCATGGATCACCAGTGATATAAGAATTGTGTACATTCTAGTTTAAAATCTCCAAGAAAAATTACTTCCATATCTGAGGGATAAATACATAGATCAGAGAATAGAATTGACATTTATCTGAGGAGAATTTCTTTTGCAGATTTTTACTGGTTTTAACTGATTCAGGATGTTATCCATGGCTGGTTTTTGTGGTGGCAATGAACTTCCTAGTTCTGTAAGAACAGGGAAGTGTCTTGAATAGGGGGACTCCTATCTGATCAGAGAGTACCAGTGCTAACAGAGGGAGGTACACTGAGGTTGAGTTTTACGTTATGTTTTACCTGTTGGATCTTTTTCCCTTATCTTTGCCAGTACCCTTTATAAAAGTCTGAAATTACCACACATGTTCTTTGCAGGTATATTCAGTTCATTACTGTAATGTTTGTCCACAGGCAAGTAGTCCAACAGATGTTGACAGCAATATAAGCAGTGATGCTGGCAGCAGCCATGTTTCACTGGCTTCAGCTGGAAGTCACGTCGCTCGATCTCTGGCCCGGCGCATGAGTTTGAGTCATGGCTCTGAAGGTGACGTGCGATGCTCACCACGTCTTGCCAGGCTTAAGGAGGATGACTGTAGTTCTCCATCATCAAGTACTTCATTTCACTTCTCCCAACCCACTCTGGTGCATGGTTCTGCAAGAAGGGAAGGCAAGTGCAGTTTTTCTTCTCCTCCAAGATCACAAAAACTGTACCTTCTTATGTATAAAACATTTTCGCCCAGTGTTCATCACCTGTTGTCTCTTTGGTAGACAGGTAGCCATAACTGTTTTTTATAGTTCAAACTATTCACATATTTTGACCCCTGTCAACAGTCCCGTAAGTGTAACATATTTACCCACCCCAATATCAGGTTTCATTCATGCTTCAGCATCTGGAACATACATAAGCTGTCTTATATTTGCTTACTGTGAAGAATTATAATTAGGGTGAGTGGTTTTATATTTTTAGTAGTAGTATACATTCCTTATTCTGGGTTAAATGGTGTAGTGGTGGGTGCCATTAATTTGTTGCCCCTTTGCGTTCCAAGTTCAGAGTTTAGAGTAGCTCAATTATTCAGTCCCTGTTTTATATAGAATAATTTTTTAAGTTAGAATTGAGGTTATAGCTCCATTGTATTTTCATTATCAAGGAGAGATTCATAAGACTCAGTACTTCATGTAAAGGATTGAATGCATAAATGTGCAAAGTCTGAGTTGTCATATATGTGCTTTAGTATTTTTGTATTCTCCCAATAGTAATGTAACTGCATTATGTAACCCAACCATGCAGGTTTGTACATATGTCATGCTCTTATAGTGTATTTGGGAGGTGCTCAGTTTGACTCTCAGTCAGGACACTGGCTGTCCTGATGGAGATCTGGCATGGCATTCCTCAGTCCATGCAGGGAAATATCAGGATAGTACTTTTGATTAGGCCATGACTGCTTTGTTCCAAATCCTTTCCAGTTAATCAGTCATGTTATGATTTGATACTCTACAGCCAGAGGTACTGACAGCAACATACAGTGAGCCATAAAATATTACATAACATCCTCTCTGCAGTTTGCCTTATTCTACATTGTTTGCAGTCCCAGTTGTTGTAAGTTTTCAGTTACAAACATCATATTCAGTTACAGTGTTTGAACTGTCTGAGTTGTATATGTAAAGCCTGCACACAACGTATGGGCTTCTACATATTTGAAATTTGTTATATGAAAGCATTTCGTATAAGTGTAGAGCATTGCAATGTATAAGGGATGTGATTGAGTTGACATTTAATATGTGTTTATCAGGTGAGAACTGCATTTGGGGGTTTTCAGTTGAAAGCCTCTAGAGACGGATGGCTTGGTTTGCAGGCATAGACATAAGAATAATATTAAAATGGTTCCTAGAAAACTAGGGTATGAAGGCATTAACTGGATTCAGCTGTTGAAATTTTGTGAGCCCTGTGTTGAATCCTCCATAAAAACAGGAGCTGTCTTGATTAGTTGAGTAACTCCACTTTTCAAGGAAGGCTTTGCACCATGAAGTTAGTATTGTATTGTACTGATTCTTAACACAGTTCTTGCCATATTGTTACGTTGGGGCACTGATTTATGATGCTGTATTTCAGAATCATCATCAGTTACTCCAGCCTCATCTGTGCCAGCGTTTGTTTTTTCACCACCACAGAAACAGCAGCCTCTTCCAAAACCACACCATCAGAGTGCTCCAAGCCAGCAGACACGAGTCCACACAATGGCACTTAGGGGACTGCACACCATCACAGAGGAGTCCACCCCTCCATCTACTCCTACCAATACTAGTCCACCACAGGCCTCTGAAAGGGACACCACCCCCATTGCTGTGAAGAAATCCAAGAAGTTCAAAGCCACTCCATCATCAAAAACACCTCACACACGCAGGTAGTGAAGTCAACTGAATGAGTACTGGGGTGTTAATAATTGCATAAATATGGATTACTTTTATGACTTGTAGGAAATGGCATGTAATAAAATTCTCATTCATTTAAGATTACTCATTGCAGATATTTCTTAATAATACATTCACTGTTTGCTAAAATGTAAGATAATGGAAAATGTAACATTACCCTTTAAAGCCACGGGATTAAAAATAAAATAGCTTAAGTCAGTCCAGGGATCTGAGTCTTTGAGAAGTTTATAGTCACGTAGGTTCAAGCCTTTTCTTTCACCTGAAGGTTTGTCATCCTGTTCACATCAGCCTACCACTAGATCCTGTCCTGCACTACTTTAATCCAATCCATACGTTGATACCTAGTTCCTTTCAAGACCCATTTTCCTATTTTCCTCCCATCTGTGCTTGCATGTCTCCAATGGTCACTTCCATTTCCTTCATTTCAGGTTTTCTGATGAAAATTTTGTGTGTATTTCTCATGTGTATTTCATGACTTGCCCATCTAATCCTATTGCAGTGCTAGGTAAGGGATACAAATTATGCAGTTCATCATTATGTAATTTTCTCCATCTTCTCATTCCTAGCACTTTTTTTCTCAAACACCCTCAGGATTGGGGACTAAGTTTAACATTCTTATAAAATGGAGGTAACATTAAATTTTTGTGTATTTTAGTCTTAGGTTTGTATGTACAAGACAAATAAGTGGAAGATTCTGAACTGACTGAATTTAGTCCACTGTTAACTTCCTCATTAATGTAATTTTGAATTGTTACTGTGATTCTCAAATATTTTAACCATTCTGCATATTTTAAAGGAATTACTAACAATTTGTAGTTTATGGATGTACACTTAGTTTCCTCTGCCTTCATTTCAAGAGCACTGTATTAGAGACTAATATAATTAGTGTGTTTTTGTTTAGGGTATATATTCTTTTTCCCAATAAATTAGTGTGAACATAGATGAAAGCTTTTGTGTTCCATTCAGTTTCAGTCCCTCCTGATTTGTTAATACTTTTCTGATTGCATTTTCTGAAAATTCAGAAGCAGTGACTTTAAAGCATCGCTTATTTCAAGTTGTTCTGAGTAGGAAATTTGTCAGAAAAGTGCTGACTTGTATTAACTGTGCTGTACAGTTTGTTTAGATATTGGAAGTGGCTTAACTAGATTGGAGGTAGACCACATTTAATGAGAATGTTGTGTGATACTTCTTTCCAGAATTATAGACTTTGGTGAAGTCTGCAAGTAGCTGATGTACCCCAGTTTTTCTTCCTGCGTGTAGTGATTGCAGAATATCTGATTAGTAGTTCATCAGTTATTTCACAGTAATAATCCCAAATAGTTTTGTTTACTTATGGAGTGGTCCTCAGAGAAGAATGGTAGTTAAAATTTTGTTTGAAGTTGATATGAGTGAGGGTTCCCTAATAAGTCAGTTGTATCACACTTTTATAGATAATTAAAATAATGGATCTTAAAATTGGCTGAGAACTTAACCTGAGAATAACAATAATTTAGTACCAAATTTTTCTAATATGATTAACGTAGACATTGACCTTTTGTGTGAAAATTTCTCAAGACACAGTGGATTTTTCACCCACTTAACATATTTTTCCATCAAAGTCTTCCATAATTTCCCATTCATTGAGTTTGTTACCAACATACAGTGATGAAATAGCGCTTTCCATTTCAAAATATTAATCTCCGAGGTCATCTCTACCACAGATCAGAGGTAAAAATAAATTCCTCAATGGTAACCCATCAATGCCGGCCTGAGTACTCATTATGGGCATTTAATTCTTCACACTTTGCTGCTGCAGTACCCAGTACTGATCTATGCAGCAGTTCATTCAAGCTACTGTCATGTGAACAGTTGGAAGTGTATCATAATTTCGTTGCGTCACGTGTGAAGAAGAAAGTGTGAGTTTTCTGTCATTGCAATAATATGCTACATACCTCAGGTTTAGTGCCTTTGAGGCTACTGACATCTAAATCATTTTTCAGAATATATGTTTAGAAGTCAATTTGATGCTCACTGCAGCATTGTTTCTTTTCTGCATTTTTTCATGGCAATAATAATTTTTTTGTGCTGTGTGAAGTGTTATATCTTTGTCTTTAGGCTACCGTTACAATTTGTATCTGAATGATGTCAGTCACAAGGCATTCAGTTACATAACAAGAAACAGTACCTGTGGTCACATTTTGGTTTGTGGCGCACTCTGTCAGCCACTATTCAACCTACATGAACATTCTTTACACAGATTGAAAATGGAGAATCCAAGCTAGTGATTGGTATATATCAGAAAATATAATCAACTCTGATATCCTCTGCTCCATTTCTTTCAAACCTAGATGGAAGGTCGTGTATACACTGTAGGTCACTTTGTGCTTATATTCTGTCTGTGGTCATATGTCTCTGCTATGGTCACGGAGTTTAGTTGATAAGGGTTGTCTATCAGTGCTGGTATGCATAAATGTCCATTTTAGGTGTTACTCATATTTATGAGCATAGGGTGGTACATATTGGATGTTCCCATTCAACGAAATTTATCTCCACCTTTCACCGCAGGGTTTGTAATTATTTCACTAATGAGCATAGGTTTAGTGGAGTGTGTTGTGAGAGTAACAGTTTTACTTTAGTTTCAATAATTGGAAGTATTATGTCTGCAGAATTTATACACTTCTTGTGTTCACTTAGATTGCTTATGAGTGTAGAGTTTTTGTCCTGTAGAACGATTAATTATTGAACATGTGATTAGCATGGCAGCTGCCTCGAAAAGTGGCTTAAAACGTAAGCTGCTCTCAATTCAAGAAAAGCTAGGTATTATTAAAATGGTGAATGGTACTTAAAGCTTCAGACATAGTTTTTTTACAGTCTGGGCATTTCGGTTCACAAATGCCTTTTTTTTTTTAAATAACTGGTTTGGGGATGTGGTTCATTGCTGGGTATTTTTCAGGTGATGTTGGTTGTATGTGCAGTTCTCAGGTCTGTGTACCTGAAGAATGTTTTCTGTATCTAGCCTCTGTCAACATATATAACTTTTACATATTTTGCATGTGCCATGTTTCTTTTTGTTTTGTTTCTTTAGGAGTTTCTTCTCTGGCTTCTCTAATTTACTCCTGTGGTATTGATTTTAGTGAAGAATGTTTTGTATTGTATTTCACTGTTTTTTTCCTCTCTGTTGTGTCTTGATGTTGCATTACCAAGAAATCTGGTGACTGCACATTTGTGTATGAGGGGGTGGCAGGAATTAAACAGTATAATACTGTCTGTGGTGACAGGCTGTCAGTAAACTGGGAATTTTAAACTCTTTATTTTTTTTATTGTGGACTGTAAGGTCTAGGAAGTTGATTTATGATCATGCTCTGATCCTGTGGTAAATATCACACTGGGTAAAGTGTTGTTGAATTCTGCAAGTACATTTCAGACATCTGTTGCAGGTTTGTTTTAATTGTGAGTGTATCATTGACACAGCAAAAGTACCTAGTAACTCGGGATTTTGTCAGTATGTCTGCTGTTTATATGTGTTCATTATTTCTGGTTTCAAAACATTGTCTTCTATGTTAAATTCTAGTGCTCTTTCAGTAATATTGTGCTGTTCAGTTGTTATTGTAGTTGTGTGTGTCCATTACATTCAATGAACATGAATGTGTTTTGTAATGCTGTATGTGTCAAGAGGTACTGTTGTGTGCTGCCATCACAGAAGTATATATTTACCACTGCACATTGATTGTTGCTTCACCACACAGCAGTGGTGCTTTCTTCTGTTTTGACTGCTTCAAGGACTACCACATCGAGCTCAATTACTAAGATAATGCAAATCACATACCCATATTCTGCAGATATTACTAGACTTATATACAAAATATCATCAGAATCACATAAGCGAACAAGTATTCCAAGCATGCATTTTTTTGAATTTAAAACTCCATAATCTTAGGTTACATAAATTGATTTGAGTCCTCCAGCAGTGGTGGGTTAATTTAGATGGTTTGAACTGGCAATTGCTTTCAGTTCACTAACTTGGACAAGGCTGTAATGCTTAATGATATTTACTCTGTATGATGGATTTATATGTTAATGAGGAAAAACCTTGACTGGTCACAGAGGTAACTGTCTGGAATCTTAATTTAAATACTAAAGGATGGAAAACTTAGATTCACATCCTGTTGAGGAATTCCATAGTCACATCAGGACTTCAGTTAAATGTTTGCTGTCACGTCATATAAGGGTAGAACACAGATCTCCTGTCTGAGGTGACAAAATTGTTTACTTTAATCAAATGGCATTATGTAATATGCTCTTTTAACCTGTTATAATTTTCATACCAAAGGGATTGTTTTGTCGCTGTTGGTGCAGCTATTAAATCACCGAATTTGTTATTTATGTCACCGCTTGTGCTGTGGTGCGTGAATAAATGTAAGGTGATGCAGACAGGAAGGAGAGTTTTTGGCTTAAACTGATGAGCAGAGTGCAGGTGTGATTTCTGGCTTCTGCACTTGAATTGATTAGCTTCATCTGTCATGCAAAATAAACCCTTTTGCCCGTCTAAATGTTAGCCCATACTGAAGTTATCATTAACAGCAATGATCAACTTTTCCTGTAACAGACACTATACCTCTCATATGTTTCAGCCTATAAATGGAAACATGTACAATTTAAGTTCAGGAAAAGTGTAAAAAAGAATGACAGGTTAGAATTTGTTACCATATCCAGGGTGTTAAATAGTGCAACAGGAACAGTAAAATCTGTTGATAATTGTTTTTTATAAATGAAATATTTCTTATATTTGCTTGTGCCAAAATGTGGAAGTAGTATATATAGCTGTTATACTAAACAGGTATCGACACAGACAGCATAGTTAAATAAGCAATAAAGTGCATAATATGTGTTGTTGCTGCAAATAAACGTAAACAACTTCTTTCTTGGTCTGATCATTCATGCTTAAAAGGAAATCTTCATAAATACTGAAGATGCTAATCAGAATTTTATGTGCAGAAGTTATTCTCATGAAATGGTAAATTGTTAATTAACTCAGCATTTTATTTTAGAAAAAACATAAAAAATGTGACACATTGGTTATAAACATTGTGAATAAAAAGCTCAGTATGGAAATATGTATCTCTCAAATAAACGTGTAGCTGTCTTCCTGAACAGCTGTGGTTTGTATTGTGTAGAAGTGTGTCTGTCCACAAACATTAGGCCATGAAATAGTATCAGCGCATAATTATCTCCATGCAGAAGACTTTTCTTTGAAAAGTATCATGTTATTATGGTATATTTTCTTGAGATATTTTAACCAGTATTTTGTGTGCATTTCTTACTTCCTCATTTGTGCCATTATCCTTAACTGTCATTCCACCAATGGTCTTTTCTCATATTTCATTCATCTACCATCAGTGTTATATTATCTCAGCAGTTACCAGTGTTGTTATATGAAACGCTTTCCACTCTCTGTTTGAACTGCATGGGCCTGCCATATCCCATTTGATTTCATCACCCAACATGGTGCTGACTCACAATTACAAGTATTTCTAACAGACAACAGAGACAGCTCTTCTAGATCAGATCCATGTATGAATCCTAACACACATTATAAAGGAAAAATTGTCAAAATCACTTGGTGGAAAACCTGACAGTGCGCTATGTAACAGCTTAAGCAGGGGAATAAGTAGAAGCACTCTGTATAGAAATAATTTCTTTGGTCCAGATGAGATAGAAAACAATAAAACACAAATACAGTGCCTTTTCGTAGGCAGTGCTGACTGTTGTAAAGTTTTCTAAGCACTGTGTACTCCATAAAGAACCCCAGGTACCCAAACACAAAAATTTAATTGTATTGTATTCATTCAGTTGCATATGTGCAGATAGCACACATGTTGGATGTTCTTGCTTTGTTCTGTGTTGTATATGCATGATTGGTGTCATGCTTAGCGTGCGTTGTCTGAAAGTATGGCAATGTTCAGGTCTTAATTTTATATTCATTAATTTTAAATGACATGCTGAAGTTTTTGTTTTTTATTTATTTCTACAGGAGCCACTATTTGAGGATACCAATGACTAAACAAGAGCTAGCAGAACAGTCATCACGTCGGTCAGTTTCCACACAGGAACCACGTCGTCGTTACACTGTCTTCAAACAAAGGGAGTATTTCAAATTCAGGCATAGCAGAAAGTCTGATTTGTAATCATGTTGCTATGACTGTGACTGTTTGATCTTATTTGACTTTTTTAATTGTTTTCACTATTCCTTTATTGACATGTCACCAGAGTAATGTGCACATTTTTTACCTGTACATGATGATGATTACTGCACTGTAGGGTCCTAATAAATTAATAGTTTCTGTGTTCTTGTTTAGTATTTTATTTAGAGACTTAAGTTCATTGGAGCTGTGATAGCATAGTCAATACAGTGACTAGACTACAGGGTGGATGATCAAGGGTTTGAATCCTAGCAGGCACAGATTTTTCTCCTGCCATGCATGCTGTTCAATGGGTACTGGGGGCTCTTTCCATTGGAGTACAGTGGCCAGGGTGTGAGGCTGACCACTCACCTCCATCTAGCACTGAGATTAAGAATGAGTGGCACTATACATCTGTTCCCCCTATATGCCTTCATTGCATGTACAGGGATAACTTTTTACATAAATCTGTTTATTTCCAGTAATTAAGCAGCTTAGATCAATGGTAACTGGTGTGATTTGCATGAGGGATGTTCCCAGTGTAAATTTTGGCATGGTAGTTATGTTGACCTTTTCTTATATTTTCGTTGATTTATCTGTTTAACCCTTTAAAGACGAACTGTGTGTGTTTTATATAAGGACTCATGCATACCGCGCGGGAAACACTGTCCGTCTCGGTTATAAAAACCAATCAGTTACTGTTGTACAAGCCAGAAGTCACTGTTTTTTCTGAAACGCACACAAAACATGTAAGTGCAATGTGAGCACCATGGAGAATTGATTAAAGTTAAACCTGGTGGTACGTAAAATTACCACTAGGCTTTAACAGGTTAAGGTAAATGCCAGGATAAGGCCATGAAGTAGACTGCAGTGATACTTGGAAAGCCGTAACATTTGAAATTGTATAAATTCAGATGACAGTTGTAAATTTCAGCACAAACAACTGTTATTTTAACTTGCATCAAATATGTTGTCATGGCAATTTACAGGACTGTGTTATGGCATAAATGCGGATTTACGTTGTTGAGAAACATAGTAGCAAATATGGTGAAACCAGGCAACTATTTCTGGCAAATACAGTTCAGTTGCAAGAACCAGTGGGTAATATGGTGAAATCTTGCTCCATTAGCTCAATTATTGCCTTGTTTACCCAGATATAAGACAGGCCTACGTATAAGAAACTACCCATCAGAATTTTCAGTTTTCTGGAAAATGCAAATAGAGAACATGTTAACTTTGTGCATGATTATAAGGTGCCCCCCCCCCCCCCAGCTTTTCACAAGGTGAATTGGGGGGGTGGGGAATTCCTGTCCTATATTTGAGTAAATATGTTAAGTGTCCATAAGTGGTACTTAATAGCCATTCTTCACTGTTAATTGTTGGATTCCACCCTGACCTGCCCCAGTTTTCATAGGCTTCCTCGTAACAGCCCCAGATAACTTGGGTCTTGTTAACTGCACATCCAGCACTTCCACAGGTTGCTATTATTAGCTCCCTGCATCAATACGCCAGATCAACCAGCTCTCTGGAAGGTTTCCTGCATAGGTAAGTGTCTCACATTTGGCAAGTTCTTACCCACTATTTTTTTGCTGAAGATGTCAGCCACCTGGACTGGTGTGCCAGCATTACTGGCCCCCTGCTGAGTAATATTGTACAAGTGTCTCTGCACAACAGAGTCCCAGCACATAAGAACTTTGTCTTTCATACATGTCTTCATACTGCATCCACACACAGTGGGGTAATAACAGTTGCCACCTGCAGAGCTCCTTGTGGATGGAAGGCATAAATACAACAGGGTGCTGCCTAGTGCCCTGAGGGGATTGTTCACAACACTGCCATCACCACCCGCATGATGCCTTCCAGCTTGGTTTGGGTGGACCATCACCCCTGTTAGCCATGTGTAGACATTTCACTGTCTGAGATGTGGATGCCAGAGGTTGGTTTCAGGAGGAGAGGCAAATAAGAAAACAAGACCTTTCGAGTGTAGTGTCCAAATTGTTAATATATATATAGTGTAAATAGAAGGCTGTGTACTGAAGTATTTGTCATTCTGTGACCCAGAAAGTGTATTATATGTAATTCGTTCCAACTTTCCCATGATCTCAGAGACTGACGATGGTGATGCTTAGGGTAGAAATAAAGTATCAGGGGAGATGAAGTGGTGTCCCGCTTGCTTTAACCCTGCGGAAAGAGTGCCTCATAATTATTGAAGAGGGAAATAACTTCCTCTTAACATGACCAACCCTTATTTAGGGCTGAATGGGTATGAGGTTTCATGCTGGATGCTAGAAGGATGGTAAATCCAGGGGGTAAGAGGAGTAATAGTCACACAACTTCCCATTACAATACGTATGACGTAGACTGATAAAGGCAGCGGACTCTCCCGAAAAGTCGTTAACCAGGTACCAATCACCACGGCATCATATCTCACACGACTTGTAGTCTTGATCAGCCAACCACTAGAGTGAGTAATCGGTGACAGGGACAGTAGAGTGTCAATAGGTTTAGTTGGCTGCCCTGATTCGTATATGCTCTGTGATTTCTAGCAGCCAGGTAGTGTGTGTGTGTCTGTGTAGAGGTGCTTTAGTTTGTGCAGAATGGCGGATGAATTACAAGATATTTCAAAACTAAAAGTTGGTATTTACACTCTTTTGTCATGTTATTAACCGCATACAAGACTAATGCATGAGCATACGGTGTTATGTGAGACTGTTGTAACAAAATTTTTGTTTTATTGCAATGCCGGCTGTAAGCTGTTTAACGTTCTGATAGCAAACTAAGTGTTGTATCGATAACTTTCAGGTGGCAGATTTGAAGAAAGAGTTGAAAGGTAGAGGCCTGAGTGCAGTGGGAAATAAAACCGAATTGGTAGAAAGATTACAGCTGTCTTTACAAGGAGGTAAGTTATTTTACTGTGGTGAAGACACACGACCAAAAAACTAAGCAGCAGTTAAGGTTGGCAGGGTAATTACGGCGTATTGCTTGGTATGAAACGGTTCACGCTGCGGCATTTAATGCTGATATACACAGCAGTTGTTACCGGGAATATTCCATAATGTTCTCTGTAGCATGATACAGTGTGTGGCTTGAACGCATTTTGTGGCATTTGGCTGTTGAAGCCTGTCATGCAGTTCTCTCAGTTTGGTAGTAACACAGAATGACAGAGTTGAAGATTCAGAACTTAGAAGACAGCAATCATCATAGTCATCAAACTAACATAGAAAGGGAATGTGACAGTTCTTACCTATTTGCCAGTATTAATGTGTCAGTGCTGGAACAAAAGCAATGTTGAAACTGAGTGAAAATTTTAATGGAACGTAAGTATGTGCCTTTGTGCATTGCTATGTTTTCACATCTTACGCAATGGAAACCATAATGCTTGTGGCTTGCCATCACAGTAGTGAGAGTGCCTGAAGTGACAGTTATGAATGTAAACTGAGTTTCTGTTACCGACATGAAAACTGGAAACCTAGCTTTAGTAGATCACTTTTTTAACATTATCAAATGCTAGACATGACTTGAGCCTCTGTTAACAAAATTAAACCTGAAAGCCTAACCTCTGTGTGTTTGCAACCATGACTTCTGTTTCTGCCATTAATGTGAAAAGAATAATGTTGGTTGATTACATTTTGTTTGTTTTCAGTGTCATTTTTGATGGCTATTGAAAGTTAAAGTAAGAACCATGTAACCTGACATAATAGGAATATATTTCATGGTCTGTAACATTGCCAAAGGATCAACCATGTCATTATTCAGTCTTCCTTTGTAGCTAAGTGTGGTGTATGCT
This sequence comes from Coptotermes formosanus, assembly GCA_013340265.1. Classification (NCBI taxonomy): domain Eukaryota; kingdom Metazoa; phylum Arthropoda; class Insecta; order Blattodea; family Rhinotermitidae; genus Coptotermes; species Coptotermes formosanus. The sequence goes on along the minus strand of BLKM01000501.1, from coordinate 816,879 downwards.
GCTTTGCACAAGATTTTATCGTTTGCTGAATTTAGAACATCCAAAATATATATCTTAAAACTGTGGGTGCCACGTCCTGGCAGTTTGTTTATCATAATGTGGCTTACTCAATGCAGATTAACTACGGGGAGTGACAACAGTAGTTGTAAGATAAAATAAGGCTCCTGCATATAAACAAAAAAATGGAGTTGTCTGCATTGTGCCCATAATCCTTATGATAAATTATTGGACTGAACATAGTGAAGTTGAATGTTGTGTAGAAATGATCTGCGCCACTGTGTACATGGTTTTTCATAATACAGGTGTAATTATTGTAAGTTTTTGCTGTATTATGTTCTGTTTTAAAGTTCTGTAATGTTTTATTGGTACCGTATCATTACCTTCATGATTAACTTACCACTGATTTTATGGGACATTGAAATACTGAAGCAAAATCATGTAAAGTAAAAAGCTAAAATTTTCCCTGTATGTGTCATGAAGGCATATTGGCAGAGTGGAGGCATAGCACCACACATTCTTAACCTCCACATTAGATGGAGGTGAGTGGTTAACTTCACACTCGGGCCACTTGAACAAACCGCGCTACCAGATCAGTAGGAGGCTGGCTGTGCCCTGGAACTGGTCTGGATGTTTTGGAGAAGAGATAAATCTCTATCCCATACCAGCATTGGAACCCTGGACTGTCCAGCCCATAACCTAGTCATGGTACTTACTATGCAACCCAGCTCCTGAAGCAAAAGCAAAGGGGGGTTAAGAAGGAAGAGGAAGAAGAAAGAAAAGAAAGAAACAAAGAAACAAACAAACAAAGAGGGAAGAAATGTTTTCCCTCATTCATCGAGTCACCAAACTCATCAGCATGTCGCATCATGCACAGTTAAGAATAAACAACACATACACCACAAATCCTGACACCATAATTGAATACTGCACAAACTGTAATTTTATAGTTGCTGTTAATATGCTAGTCCTCCATTAAACATGTGTCATGGCAATGAAACAAATTTTGCAGCACTTGTTAAGTTCAGCATTGAAAGGTAAACAGTGATTTAGAAGGGCCATGGGCACGTGTGTTCAGTTTATAGGGGATATTTTCCCAATATAATCAGCTGTCTAAATTGGAATCAGGGAGGAGACAGTAGAAGAGGAAAGGAGCTGTATATGGTAGCAAAGTATTGGCCGTGCTTGTTACACATGAAAGTGCATAACATGATAAGTTGTTATGTATGGAAGACAATTTATGGAAATTGAGTTGGGCTAAGAATTAAAAAAGTCTGGACTGCCTGGTACTTGGCAGGGCCAAACAACAATGAATATAAACTGGGTTTGGAGAACAATTAAAGAAATATGTAATGATGCAGAAAGGCAAAACTCATTTGTCAGTATTAATCAAAAGAATTATTTGTTTTCCTGTTGTGAATTGAGATATAAGTGAGGCTGGAAGTGGTGTGTAAGAGGTCTGTGCAAGGAATGAGAGAAGTGGAATAATATGGCTGAGACCAGGGATTTGGAACCATGGCAGATAATGAGAGGATATGAGAAATGAAGATGCCCCTGTGTAGGGGATGAAGATGTCAGATATATATTATTAAAATGCTTAGAAAAAATGTATGGAGTGAGGAGCTTGTGTGTAGTAAATGCTTGAATCAACTTGCATATGTGTGTAGGAGATGAGGAAATGTTGGTGAATAATTAGTTAAAGCTAGATACAAATGTGAAAATAAGGTCAGTTCGATACTAACCTTATATGAGGTTACAAGGGAATGGAGTGAGGTTGAAAAGCCAAATGTATGCATATCTTGTGTTTTAAGACAATATGTGTGTGTGGAAGAATGAGACAGCACAATGTAAATGTGTAACAAAAATGAATGTGAGCTCTGTACAGGGCTATGGAGTTGGAGTGGGAAGGAAATTTAAATGGAGTTGGATTTGGTAAAAATGTACTGACTCCGACTTCAATTTAAAATCTTAACTAGATACTCCAAATTCAGAGCCCTGATATCTACAATAACCATTAGACTTATACTTAAATGTAGGTTATAAGTCAAAAAAGTAGCCTGATGATTCATGTGATGGTCATGAAATGTCTTATAGGTTTACCATTATTAATACATATTGAGCTATTATGAAGGAGTCGGAAGTTTTGTGTACTGACTCAACAGCCCTGGCTCTGTAGAAACCCATTTTTAACACAGGCTCATGTACATGTAAACTCAGTCTGCAGCTCAATAAATTGTTTGTTTGCTTGTTTCTTGTTTAATATTTATTTGTTAGAGGTGTTTTAGCCAGGAATGTAGAGACTTTCCCCCTAATTGTTACTTCTGTAATTAGTGGGTATTTTCCATTGCAGAGAACTCTTTGATCACAGAACCTGATTCTGCAGCCGGTGACTCTGAGGAGATTATGGATGAGGATGACGTCCTTGCTGTAAGTTGCAAATGGTCCCTTCCAGTGAGCAGTAGGTTTATGTGTCATTATATTTGTAGCGAGGCTTCCTGATCATACCCACATAAAATGTTAAAAAGGAACAGACATTTCAAATTTTAGCTGTGATGAATCTCCATCTACTGCTATGCCTCCATCTTTTCATGGCATGATGTTTAATTAGACATAGGGATATATTCACCTTACTGATCTCTGTAGGATTAGAGATGGTATTTCAGTTCCACAACAGTATGTTTGCCTTGTAGTGGTAAGGTCTCAGGACCTTGCATTTTTGCCACAAGACATGAATTCACTTGTCCACATTTTTCGTTTGTGGTAGGTAGAGTAATTAACACAATCCATCATCTTAACTTCACCCATCTTTCTGGTCCTTATATGGAGGATTGATGAAAATGAGTTTTCACAGCCACTTCAGATACTACAGTGATGTAAACACATTGAAAGTCCATTATAATAAGAGTTCTGAAGTTCACATATCATATATGTATGTGGTTGCTGGTTGGTGACACTGTCAACCTCTGCATTTTCAGTTGTTCTGTCCACCCCTTCAGGACTGTGGCCTGTGTGTGTATCAGTGACTTCGGACTAAATATAGGTCTGTGATTTCTCCTTGAGGTGAAGAGAACAGATAAATTAGGTTCATGTGACACCTAGGGAGAGTACAGTCTGTGATCATAGTAGGTCAGCTGACAGCAGTGTCCTGAAACATTTTCTAATAAGCGGGAAAAGCAAATGTCACAGAGGGGTAACAGCCAGCCCAAGTTTTGTAAAAATTGTTTACTTCATCCCTGAACTTTCCTTACTCAGGCCACACATAATTGATAACACCAAACCCCAGCCCCGGTCTTATGCTGTTTAAATATTGTTGAGAGGGGGGGGGGGGAGAGAGAGAGAGAGAGAGAGAGACTGGAAAAGGAACTGTGGTTAGTATGGCAGCTGCTGCAGTAACTGTTAAAGATAAATTAGAAGTCTTTGTAATGGACTTAGATCTGGGGTAAGATATAGTGTAACAAATGGGTAGCAGCAAACCCATTTGTAGAAACAGTGTGCTTCACTTCTCAGCTCCTGTGATCAGACCCCTCTTGCAGGTGGCAGTAGTTGGCTGGGCTGTGCAAAGCCTCACCATTAGCCTTGCCTTCAGGCATTTTGTTTTTACTACATAAAGACATTGGGCTGATGCATGGCTGCACCAGCAGCAGATACAATAAACGAGAACTTTCAAATTGTGTATAATAACAGAAATGTTAACAGACAAGCATTCACTATTATGTAGTAACTTTACTGTATCTCACATACAGAACTTGACAGTTAACCTGTCGTTACTACAGACTTCCCATCATTGTAAGCCATGCTCACAATGGCAGACTGACACTGTATGTGGTAGTGCTTGCTTTACATCTCTGCCATATGTTTTTGTAGAGTTATGACACAAAAGGGTTGTTTCAAATTTACAGCATGGAAATGTGTGTTTGTATGTATGTATGTATGTGTATGTGTGTATGCATAAGCACTCTGCAAGCTAGTCTACATCATTTGATTATTAAGTTGCAAAAAAATACTTTTCAAAGGGTTACAATACTAGAGCTGCTGCAAGTCAAAATTCCATTGAGTGTGTCAGAAAGGTAATGACTTTCTAAGTTCTGTGAAACTGTCTGGCTGATGTCATAGCAGATTGAAAGTCATTTTGTGTGTCCCTGTGAACACAGTGAGGCAGCATGAACACACATTGGTGTATCTATTGAATTAATACACAGAGTTCAGTTGTAGTTTTAATTTTGTGCCATTTACCTTTGTAATACTGATTTTTAAATTGAAGAATTCTGCTCTTGTAACAGGGTAAATTTAACATCTACTGACTTTAACTTTTATTAAACCTTGTGTAACAGTGACTTTGTGTTGCCTGAGATTTAGATTAAGTTCTGATTGCTGTTTTTGGTGTTGACTGATGTTCATATGAATAGAAATTGTGTAACTTCAAGTGCTGTTTAATTTCTACCATCAAGAACCTAAAAGTTAACTTGCAGTCTGGAAGAAACAAACTGGTAGTTTTATGAAGGACTGTTAATCTGTATCATCCAAGTATTAATTCTTTGGCACTGAAAGTTAAACACACACACACACACACACCATATATATATATATATATATATATATATATATATATATAAACACAGCGTGATGCTCAAAACACTGAGTGTGATACGAACATATCTGCTGTTACGGAGCCTGCCTTTAAACTCTTGTCTCCCGCAGATCACTGGAGGCATTTAATTACAGTAGCAGGGGGTTAAATCATGATAGTGACTTTTCAGATATAAGTGACACAAACAGCAATAGAAGTTTTCCCTAAGAAAGAGGTATCTGGGAGAGACTTGATCATGTTCTGTTGGCAGGATGAAGAAGAAGAGGAAGCCTTGGTGGATGACATCAGCACCTCCCCTGAACCAAAGCTGGGAAAGCTGGCATCAGCATCTGGGAATGGAAGTCCCATGGCCATTAAACCTGCTGTAGCCAGTTCTAAGAAGATTGTGCTAAACCGCAATGTTGTTGCATCAACTGGAAGCTCTGAAAAGGAGAACCTGCAACAGCATCAGACAACACAGGCCATCTCAGACACAGGCCATCACCAGCAGCCGTCTGAGGACAGGAAGGTTATCAAGCTATCTGCCTTCTCCATGAAGCAGGTTGGTGAAAGGAATGACACATCACATTCATTTATTAAAAATCTGCACATACATAATCTAAGGCAACTTTGACTATAACCGAGTGCGCTAAATCCAGAAGCTTGAAAATAAGCACGTGATTTATGGCAGATAGTGTGATTGAAAACCCAGAGATATTCAGCCTTATACATTTCATCTGATAAATTAAGCACTCATTACTTTAAAAAAAAGGCAGCTACTTCCCCAGAAATGAACATGAGATTCAACAAATAAATTTGATTTGATTTGATATGATACTGTTTATTGCCCAGTTGTGGGATCTCTACATCATTTATCATCACTTCTCATGTTTTATTCCAGCCTTGTGGCACTTGTATAGAAGTCAAGCAATCTTACAGTGATCCATGTTTCTTTGTTACAGTCACTTTTGTGAAACTTCTAATATATTTGTTTTGATTGTGAAGGGTTTGTTATCCTTGTTAGCTGTTTGTTTTAACAGCGCCTGGAAATGCGAGCACAAAAATTTGGTGTGGAGCTGTCAGGAGATGCCAAGAAGGAAGCTAGAGCAGCTCGATTTGGAATATCAACACCCGTCAACACAGGCAATACTGGAGTGAGTATTACAAGCGTTGTTTAAGTAGTGTGTGACACATATGATGGAGAGTTGTAAATGTATGAAAAAGATACTTGAAATTTCTTTATACTTTTTAATGTGTGGCCCAAACAATATTACATTTTACTGCACAGAGGCTGTGTGCTTTGCCAGAAGATATGCATCCACCACATAAGGCATGTGTGTAGGTGACCTGCGTCATGCCATGAGAAGAAGTGGGCAACTGTCAGTCTGACATAAGGGTTACCTTGCACTGTGAAAGTTATTTGAGTGAACCAGTAGTCACAGCATTAGATGGAGAAGGAAAAGATCAGAGGTGAAAAGAGGTTATGGAGATTGATGGAAGTCTTTAGAAAGTGCAGGAACAATGCTGGTTGAGCACCGCTTGTGCAGTGGGTTATGGTGAATTGTGTTGCATGCAAAAAAGTGTTTCTTCGTGAAGATGCTGGAACTCTTAGGATGACTGTGGAGAATACTCAGAAAGTCTTTCCTGTCTATTCAGATAGTTAGCTAAGATAGAAGGTGATGGATCTTGATGATGTGGGTCCTCATCATTTGAAAGTCAGTTTGTCTTCACCAGTGAAGTTGCTAGCACATGCACCCAAAATGTGGAGTGGGTGTGGGGATTAGGCACATGGCCTAACAAGAAGTACAGAGGCACGGAGTGTTGTAGCTTAGAGTCTTGCTTTGCCCAGCATATATGGCAGAATCAGCTCAGCAGCATTGATCCCTTTAGTGCCATTTTGAAGCAATCAAACAGGATTGGTTGTTAGAAACTGAAATATAATGTTCCTGAATCGAATTTTCTTTCACAAATAAACTTTGTAACAAAATGAAGGGAGTTTATGGTATGATTTTTTGGCTGACCCGTTAATTCTGCGTGTACCTGAATATTAAAAGAGAATGTTTTCCTAATTGATTGTCAGAAAAATGGGGAAGGGTGAAGGCATTTTCTAATCATACACAAGATTAAATATGTTCTGTAAATAGGGTGAATGTTTTTCTATCCACCACAGCTGCAGTATACATGTCATTTTGTACTTGTGACTTAATTACTGATATGTCCACAGCTCATTGCAAGTAAGACTATTGAAGTAAGAAGTTATTAAAGTTAAAGCATTTTGTAAAAATCATGGGTTATTATGTTGAAAGTACAGCAGCTTCAAACATACCAAAATCAGTGCTTTGCAGATATGACACTTACTTTAAAGTAATGGTAATTAGACATGCAGAAGAAACAAGAAGTATGCCACAGCATGGAAATTCTCTGTCACTGAACACTGAAGAAACAAAGTAAGTATTAGTAAAGGGAGCAAATTCAACCCGAAAAGCAGTTTGTTGGGTCTCACAGGGGAAATTCAATGACACTGATGGAAAAGGTTGTGCCGTTTCTGCTTGAGATATGTACAGAGTGACTTCAAATGAAGATATTGCAAGTTGCTGCATCGCTGAAGGCTGTGCAGCAATATTTCAAAGCCAGTAAGTGTTGGACAGTAAGATTTGTGCATCACGAAAGGCTAGCTGGTTGTTGGAGAATTACACTAGCATAGAAACTTCCCACAGGCTACCGTGGAAGTTTCATAGCTTGCCAAATCCATATAATTAATCTACATAAAAAACATGACTGAGCACCTCTTAGGACAAACAGGTAATGGAGATGAAATCCCAGTCTTTTTTTTTTTATATGGTGGCGAACACTACAGTTGATGCAAAAGGATCAAAATCAATACTTGATCAAACAACAGAACGTGAGGAACTGAGAGTAACTGTGATGCTTTCAGTTCTGGGGTTTCTGAAGAGAAAGGATTTTCCTAAGGAAGAACTTTGTGTTAGTATTGTATCTGAATATGATGAGAAATGATGGATGGTAGGGGAACTCATGTAGGCAGCTGAGAAAAGTGTGAGACAGAAGACCAGATGCTTTTCTAAAGAAAATATGTTTACTGATGCTTTCAGTGGTCATTTAACTATTTAGCACTGAGTGTCAGGTATAGATGGTGGCCACTTAATGGCATCCTTACACAGCCCTCATTTAAATTCCTGTTGCCTGCACATCACACCTGGCATTTAATTACAGTGCCAGAGGGTTTACAGAGAAAGTGGAAACTCTTTAACTTCTGATCTAAACGTGGATCTAGTGCACATACCAGGAGGCACGACCTGTCCATTGCAGGTTCTTGATGTGGTGGTTACCAAACCATTTAAAGGCCACCTGTACTGGGAATGGCTTCTATCAGGGAACCGCAGTGATGAAATTGTTGGTTCTGGCTAGGTAACTCAGTGATGTGTTTGTAACTTTTTCTCACAGTTATACTCTGTAATCTTCACTCTAATAATTATCTAATTCCAGAATATTGAGCATGCAGTACTATGTGATGTAAAAGCCTGGCCAATGTAAATATAGGGAATTTTGTGTGTTGTACATCATGCCTATTACAGGTTAATTAGAAACAAACCAACAATTATGCACAAAAGTCCACAAAGTTATATTTACATTGACTTTATCCGTACATGCTTCAATGGACATGCCATCATCTTCAGGGGATGTGAAGTGTTACAGGTACCAAAAGCATCTTGATGCTTTTGGTACCTGTTACATGTAGGGATAAAGTCAATATAAATACAACTTCGTGGATTTTTGTGCATAATTGTTGGTTTGTTTCAATTAAGTAAATATAGAGATTTTCATGAAGGTGGATTTTCTTGTATTTGAATAAATATGGTATGACAGTACCAGTTTCTTTCGTATGTTGCAAAGTTCGAAACAAACCTTTATGGTTACATCTACAAAACATAATAGTTATTATGTCACTGTCAGTTGTTTGCCACCCATTCTCCTTGTTTTACCTTCTTTACAGGTTTATAACGTCTCTTAAAACTCAGTAACGTGTGATATTGAGGCCATTATAAAATTGCAGCATTGGCCCTTCTCTACTTCCCATGAGAACATAATATGTAGTCAGATTGCATGACTTTGCTTTTTATTTGTAGGCAGCAAGTTCAGATCTTCTGCGTAAGCGGGCTGAGAGATTTGGGCTGACGTTATCTCCAGTAAGTGGCAGAAACTTGAGCAAGGTGAGTTCTGTGTGAACTGCATTTATGCATATTTTTGAGCTCAACTGTGGGAACTGAATATGCATGCAGCCAGTAATTCAGTACAGCCCCCCTAAGGAGGACAGCAGAATGTATCTGACCCACATTTAGAAGGTGTGCAGTTAAAATCATCAAATTTTCCCTGCAAGAAAAAGCCAAAATAGTTCATTTCACATCATATTGCCTCATTTAATGCTAAATAACATCTGCAGTTGGTACAGTATTGTTAAATCCCTTACAAACCAACCAAAACATGTGTGCAGGTGTATATGTTGTTGTCTACTGTAACGCATAGTTTGCGGCAGTAATAGTGTGTTCAGACTTGTGCGTGGAATATTCATAAAATGGCCATACTCGAGTCTGTCATATGATCAGCAGAGTGGCAGCTGTCAAAATTAGGTAGGCATATACTGCAATGTTCCTTACATAGTATCATAAATGTAAAACAGTGAGTGTAAGTAGGAAAATTTGGTGCTGTCAAGAAGACATAAACCTGAGGTATGGCCACACACATTTTTGTGCAATTTACTGTTTGTAGTGAAGTGTTGTAAATATTTTATTGAGTGTGGGGATTGAGTGGTTAAGCACTTGTGCTTTGTGTTTGGGAGTTTCCAGAGGCCAGATATAATTCCTGATATTTTATGGTTTTCTTCAGTGCCTCAAAATATTCTAGGTGAGTATTTCTGAATAGGCTGTGACCACTTTATTCCACTTCCTTACAAATCCATTGTTTACAACTATCCTCTCATTTGTTACTGTATTGTGTCTGTAGTTGAGAAGGCATTGTTAAATAAATGGTGAAACAAGCGTGTTAACTAATATCTGGATGATATCTGAAAATGTAAAAATTAGGAGTTATCTGTCTTTTTTAGTGCATCTCACCCCCCTTTCCTCTTTGAGTAATGTTGATCAGTCTTAATGCTTTTAGGCTGAACTAAATGAGAAGCTGGAGAAGCGGAAACAGAGGTTTGGTGTTGTTGATTCAACAAAAGGAAAGAAGAGCTCCATAAGCAACAGTACTCTGGAGGCAAAGAAGCAGCTTCGAGCAGAGCGGTTCAAGCTCACTAAGTAGTTGAGCTTGTAGATCACTCTACTGGACAGCTTTGGCATGAGTGTGATGATGATTTGGCAACAGTGTGATGTGATAGAGTAGTATTCTGCGTCTGTACAAGGGTGTGCTGTGTGTGTATGAATATCGCCATCCGCAAGCTTCTTGATACGTGCGTCATAGCTGAAGTGGTGAATGAATTTGTTCATATTTCAAATAGAAATACAGAGGCATATCTTTTTCTTATAAGGAAATGATTTTGTGAGAATAGTAATTTATATTACAGATGATGTCCACACTGGCTGTGGCGTTTATCCAGTTTTTTATGCAGTGGGTACCAGACGCTATTTTCCCAAAGATAAAGCAGCTGGAGCATGAAGATAACCAACTTACCCCTGTTTAGTACCACTTCCACTTCACATTTTTTTCACTATGTAGTGCTTAACCACCAGAACTTCTGTGCTTTTTATTGTATGTGTTGAAAAACACACGACAAGTTCATGTTAGTGCGTGTAAGCATAACGTCTTTCAAGAAGTAATGAAAACGGCATTGCAGCCATCAGAGAAACACCCTACACCCTGATGCCATGGTCCCATCTGTGTGAGTGGCAAGCACTCTTTGAAGTTCGTGGTCTAAAGAACATGACGCAAGTACAGTAAATGTTTAGTAATTTGTTTTATCCAATGTTTCTTCCACATAAATGGTTGAAACTTATTAATTATAGGTTGCTGTAGCAGACTGATCTCTAAGGCCCATTTCAACTCCTACTAACAGCATGTACTCCACGTTGATGGCACCAAAAAGAAGATTCTACTACTACATGATTGTCAGTATTAGTGTCATGTTGAAATGGCCCTGTACCATGCATCATGAGGAGGCTTCAGAAAGGTTACATAATGTTGGTACCTGTAAAGAAAATAATAAAGAAAACCGGTGTTTTAATTATGTCCCATTTAAGTTTCTTATTCCCATAGTTCACTTGTTAATATGGAATTAATTCAAACACTGTGAACTGAAATGATGGATGTTCTGTGGTAGCAAAGGAGATGGAGGGTTTTTAAAATTTCATGTCCTCCTCCCCATCCTTGTTTTTAATTTCACATAAGTAGTAATGGGCAAGCACTAAAAAGTTAGCCCTGTGAACCTCAGGGCAATTGAAAAGACCTTTGGCAGCAGTTGATCAGAAGACTTACATAAGGATGACATCAAAAGAATATGTCATTACTAAAATGACAATCAAATTACTTATAGAGAATATGAATTTATAGGTTTATTATTTTATCATACATTTAGTTGCATTGTATTATCAGTTGTTTGTAAGTATGCTGTGTGGAAGTGACATGACTGTGTTGAAACACATAACATATTAGCCATGTAACTGCACCTTAGACTGTGTTTTATTGGAGACAAACATACGAGTATACACTCATCCTCACAGATCTTCACTTTTCGCGGGAGGTTTTGGAACCCAACCTCTGCTAAAAGTGCAAATCCACAAATAATAGACAACCCACCTAAAAACAGTGTTTCAGTATTGTTAGTGTTTTTTTTTTCTTTGCAGAAACATTGTGGTGTGAGTTGCTTATTTTTCCTTTCAACTCGATGAACATCTTGTGGTATCAGTCGAAGACCTGTTCGAGTTGTTGAACAATTTTCATGCTCCTATCCGTTGAAGGGTCTGAGTGATATACTTCTGTTCTTGGGGTGACCCTTTGAATTTGAGAAACCAGAAAGTATGAACCTGCCAAAAGCAAGGAATGAGTGTAATTGTGGTTCTGTTTAAGGTGTTTGCATGCAGAGACTGAGCAGAACCAGTTAAGATAGCCAGTCTCCAGATAATGATCTGAACCTGGGATATCACAACCACTGTGCAGCAGAGTGAGAAGACAAATCATGTCCTCAGCAATGTGGACGCACTGTCCAGTGGGCATTGTAGGGTCAAAAATGGAAATGCATCGAGACATACTTGTGTGTACTGAAGTTGATATAAGAACATGGGTCTTTTTAGGTCTGAGTGATGAAGGCATGGAAATGAACAAGCAGATTCTTCTGTCACCTACTATAATTGTCTTTTTGCTTCACCACTCAAAGATACACACACTTAATTATTATTTTGAATTACAGAAGCCTTTTTTGCTAGTGAAGAGACAAGATGAATTTCCTGTTACGTACCCCGTTCATTATTACTAAGCGTCATAATTTCCGTAGACATAATTCCCATTAAACTGTGTAAAATTGTGTGCTGAAAATTCAAGTTCTCCTGGCTTTTATGCTGTGTCATTGGGCAAATAATTCCTGATGGTGCAAAGGATCATAGTGCTTTCATCTTCGGTGTGAAGCAATGCAACAAGACCCTTCAAAACCTCAGGAAACTATGAAGTCATTGACACAGTGCAGCATCTCCAAAGACTTTGCGTCTTCAGCTGCACTGCTGTAAGAACCTCAAATGTCTTAGCCTTAACCATGCTCAGCTGCCATCTTTTTATGCTTATTAAGAGTGTGAAAACACACTTCTTTTGAAAATATTGCCTGTTGAAGGTACAGAAACTTCTGCAACTCTGTAAATTCTGCCCCAAATATGTGTGTCCTGATCTGCTATCAGCACAGCAGCTGTTTGAGTTCTTTTGCCAAGAACTTCAGATGACAAGTGGTTGCTGTGTTCTCTGTAGATGATTCTGTTGTGATTTTACTCATGTCTCTGGGTTTCTTCTCTTACCAGTGGGATTCATAAATACAGTTTTCTAATGGCAGTGCCAGTTCATTATATCACACAGTTAAAATAAACTACTCTTTCTCACAGTGACATAATATTACTTAATTTCAGAATTCTATAATACTAAAATGCCTCATCAGTTACAGTTTTTGTGTATGTTCTGGGAGCCCTTCATGATCACCATTTGTGAGTCACATCTCTATAGGATACAGGAAACAGGCATCTCCTAACACTTCTAATGATATTAAATTTTATGTTTTTGCAGTGCTGAAGATAGGGCATGTAACTAATTTTCAGATGTTATGTACTGATCTCAAGAGTGGAGATTTTGCAGTGGGTAGTGCTGCAATTTTATCTGTGTCTCATACATTCACTCCTTACCTTATGCAACATAGTGTAAACACTTTTTTCAGCATGGCCCCTTCCCACTTGGTCCTTTCATAAGCATAGAAACTGATCTGTATGTGGGACTGTTGAAAACTGAAATATTCTTCTTGTGATTAACCCCAGTTTTTATTCGTATATCTCAGGAGGAACATTCAGTCACCTGTAACCCAAAGATAATAGTTATGCCATACCATCAATCAGTAATATTTTTACAAACTGAATGTAACATGTTTATGTGGTCTAGGAGTGCAGCAACAGTAATTGTTTTTATGCAGTGGAGTTGCAATGCATTTTTGTGTAAGTTTTGTGTATTTAAAAACATCATTATTAAGGCAGTATATGAGAAACGACAGTAAAGCTCCTCACATTCTTTATGTTGCCCCTAGATGGTGAGTAACCTGCTTCATGATCCATCCAATTCACCCCCAAGGAAATGGTCCACAGCAACCATCAGGTAGGTGACTGGGCTGGCTGCCCCAGAGTCCATTTAGATGTGGCAGTGAAGAAACTAAACCTCTATTCCTGTGAGGAATTGGACCCTTGTTTGTCATGTAGCCTGTCACATTTGGGACTGAGCTGTTGGTTAGAGTGGTGTGCTATTCTTTTTCTCCTTGTTTAGACAGTTGCACTGCTTAGCTTTAGATAACTTATATTGTTTTTCATTCAATAAATCCCAGCTGAGCTAGAAATACAAGTTTAGTGTAACTTTTCTACTTGTTTTGTATGAGTGTTGAACTGGGGAAGTAGGCCTGACTTAACCTGAATTATGTGTAAAGGTAAGAGGGCAATTTTTCTCTGTGCTTAATTAAGCACCACACCTTGAGGATGTGTAGGGGAACATGGTAACCTTGGCAGTGGATGGAGGTGAGTGGTCAGCTTCATGCCTCAGTCTCAGTCGCTTTACTTCCAGCTAAAGAGCTCAATATCCTTATTTCATTAAGCTCAGTATTGATTCAAGAGGAAGCTGGTTGGCCCCAGGAGCTGGTCTGGATGTTCCTGAAAAGGTACTTGGGAAGATTTTGGTTTAACCTTTTAAAGCCTAGCGGTAACTTTACATACGACCAGGTTTAACATTAAAAAATTCCACATGGTGCCCACATTGCTTTTATGTGTCTTGTACGGATCTCAGAACAAACAGCAACTTTTGCCTTATAAAACATTAAGAGACTGGTTTTTTTAACTGAAGTAGAGAGTGTTTACAGCGCAGTACACACTGAGCCCTTATATAAAACAGACATGCTTCGTGTTTAAAGGGTTAAGGTCACCAAGAAAGATAAAGTGACCAGTCTAGAATATTATGAGCACATAAGTAGAAAGCTGGTGATTTTTAGCCTGCAGGTCCCACAGGATAATATTAGATTAATGGAACAGGATGGGAGAGACAAATATGTACTGATGTGGTGGGAAACACTTGAGGGAAGTGCACATGTGGAACACTGAGTAGAAGAAGGGATGATAACATTAATATCAATCCAAGAGAGATGGGTGTTGAGAATAGCTCAGGGTCATTACCAGTGGCAGGCTTTGGTATTAGTCTTGTTGTGTTGGGACCACTGCACGAAGTTTATTATTAGATATGTGCATGCCTGCATAGTGTAAACTTTTTCCTTTCCTCTTAATGCTGTTATCATCAAATGAAAAATTAATGACAGTATCCCAAACCCCAAAAGTTTAAGAGGCTATGGCAGGAATTGTCTTGAACTGTTAAGGAATACTGATGGAAATCACAAAAGATTGTGAGCACAGATATAATTTTGCATGTAGAGCAGTCTGTCAGAACGAAATAAACAGGTGAACATCGCTGAATTCATGCCTGCTTTTATTGGAACTGCAGAAGCATTACTGTAATAATGTTAGCTGTCAACACAAGTAGGTGGACAGAGTAAGTTGATACCAGAGTAAGTTGATACTGCCTGACCGTGACACAAGAGGGCCTGCAGCCAAAGGTATAAACTGGGGGGGGGGGGGGGGGGG